>CAWZZZ010000167.1:0-135000 GCA_963966595.1 Physocephala rufipes
ATATATATATATATATATATATATATATATATATATATATATATATATATATATATATATATATATATATATATATATATATATATATATATATATATATATATATATATATATATATATATATATATATATATATATATATATATATATATATATATATATATATATATATATATATATATATATATATATATATATATATATATATATATATATATATATATATATATATATATATATATATATATATATATATATATATATATATATATATATATATATATATATATATATATATATATATATATATTGTTACGTGTGTTTCTTCTTCGTAACTGGACACACACTTCCCCTTGATTATTTTCGGGGCCCGATCGCTGGATTGCCGATAATCCCTCACAAAAATACGCGGATTCTTCTAGCTTTAATTTGAGGTTTATTTATTTGATTTCAATCAAGCACTTTATACAATTTTTCACTTGTATGTTCTTGACGGAACAGAATTTCAATACTGCGTTCTTTACAAGGATCAGAATATTACCGCTACGTTCTTTTTACGAAGTCTAGAGTTTCACTGCTATGTTCTTCACAAAGTTTGGAATATCACTGCTCTCGATGAGATGCTCGTTTGCTATTTATAGGCGTTCGGCTTCCATTACTAAATGCAGTTTCCTTAATTGCCAAATGTCCTTCGGCTCTGAATAATTAGCGCGTAAACATCTGCGTATCCGCGTAATTATCTGGTGTGGAAATTCCAATATTTTGATTGCTGTCCTTCCGCGAATTTTGTCTATGCCTTATTATGCGCTGTGGACGTTCTGGCGCCGCCGTGTAATTACCATCTGGGAATTCTACCATCATTTCGAATTCGTTACACTGCCCTCCGCTTAATTCTGATCGTCCCGATCAGACACCAAATTCCCAGATCCGTATGGGGCCAATCTCTCGAGATGGACGATTTTCATTTTCCCTCGCCTCGCCGTGTAGGATTGTATGCGGTATACAACATCGTTCAGTCGATTTACGATCTTGTATGGCCCTTCCCACGACGTTTGTAGTTTTGGACACCTTCCCTTTTTTCGTTGCGGATTGTACAGTAGCACAAGTTCGCCCTCTTTAAATCCCTTGGAGTTCATCGCTTGATCGTAACGATCCTTCATCTTGTTGCTCATCAACTGTGTTCGCTGCCTTACTAATTGATGAATTTCATTCATGTCGTCCTGAAGGGTTTTCCAGTAGTCGCTTCCATTTCCAGAACGTTCACTGATGCTTCCAAACTTGAGGTTCGATGGGAGTCGCAAATCTGTTCCAAAAATAGTCCTTGCTGGTGAGTGGCCCGTAGTGTCATGGACTGCCGATCGGTAAGCCAGTAGAAACATTTGGATGTGTTTGTCCCAGTTCCGCTGACATTTGCCAACCACTTTCCTCAAGTGTTCTTCCAGTGTACGGTTAAATCTTTCTACCATGCCATCCGATTGCGGGTGTAGGGCTGTCGTTCGAGTCTTCTTTATACCCAACAGTGAGCACATCTCTTGAAATATATCAGACTCAAAGTTCCTTCCTTGATCTGAATGTAGCTCCATTGGTATTCCAAATCGCGTGACCCAGTTCTGCACGAAAGTCTCAGCCACAGTTTTTGCCTCTTGATTCGGTATTGCATATACTTCTGGCCACTTGCTGAAGTAGTCTATTATCACCAGCACATATTTGTTTCCTGAATCGCTGGTGGGAAACGGACCAGCAATATCTATAGCAATGCGTTCGAATGGGGATCCCGAATTGTACTGCTGCAGTCTTCCTCTACTCCTTGTTTTCGGACCCTTGGCCGCCATGCATTGCGGACAGTTTTTTTATCCACTCTGCAACTGAGTCCTGACAGTTCACCCAGTAGAACCGCTGCTTAACCTTTTCCAGGGTTTTTGTAACGCCAAGATGACCTCCACTTGGTCCATTGTGGAACTCCTTTAAAATAGTCGCTATCCTGGATTTCGGGATTACAATTAAATCTCGGCTATGTTTTCCATCCTCACTCTCCCATGTTCGGTGCAGTACCCCATTGATCAATTTCAGGCTATTCCATTGCGCCCAGTATGCTTTGGCCAACGGGCTTTCTGGTGCCATCTCTTCCTTAGTCGGCCTCTTGTCTATTTCTTTTCCTTCCATTATTTTCACCAAGTCTGCGTCCTCCAGCTGGCTCCTCCTGACCGCGCTGAGCTCCCATTCATCAGCAGGCTGTAGACTCATCAATCGGATGTCGACTATACCTTCGCTCCTCTCGGCTTTGGAGCAATGAGTGCATTCCAGGGCACATGGACGTCGAGAAAGTGCATCAGCGTTTCCATGTTGCCCACCTCTCCGATGCTGTATTTTGAAATCATAGTTCTGCAACCTTTCTATCCATCGTGCAATTTGTCCCTCCGGATTTTTGAATTGGAGCAACCATCTGAGTGCTGCGTGGTCCGTCCTCAAGCGGAAATGCTGTCTATAGAGGTATTTGTGAAAATGTTTCACGCACTCGACCACTGCCAAGAGTTCTCGTCTTGTGACACAATAGTTCCTCTCCGGTTTTCCAAGGACTCGACTGAAGTATCCGATTACTTTTTCCTGGCCATTTATAGTCTGCGACAGCACACCTCCTATTCCATGGGCGCTGGCATCTGTGTCTAGAATGAACATCTCGCCGGGAACTGGGTATGCTAATATTGGAGCTGTGCAAAGCAATTTCTTCAGCTGCTGAAAAGAATTTTCCTCTTCCTCTCTCCACGCGAATTTGCAATTTTTCCTTGTCAGATTGTGTAAGCTCCTTGCCACATTAGCAAATCCGGGCACAAAACGTCGGTAGTACGTGCAAAGCCCAAGGAAGCTTCGTACCTCATGCACATTTGTGGGTCGAGGCCAATCTCGCACGCATTTTATTTTGTCCTCCTCCGTATGTATTCCTTCAGTTGTGATCTTATGGCCCAAGTATGTCACATCGCTTTTAAATAGATTGCATTTCTTTGGGTTCAGCCGTAATCCAGCCGCCGCAATTCGTTGAAAAACTTCCTCCAAATTCTCCAGGTGGTCATCGAAATTCCGGCCCATGACGATGATGTCGTCAAGATACACCAAACATGTTTTCCAATGGAGTCCTTTGAGCACGTGTTCCATTAATCGCTCGAAAGTTGCTGGAGCGTTGCATAACCCAAATGGCATCACTGAGAATTGCCATAACCCATCTCCGATACTAAAAGCAGTTTTCTCGCGGTCGGATTCTTCGATTTCGACTTGCCAATAGCCACTTTGCAAATCTAGCGTTGAGAACCATTTTGCTCCAGCTAATGTGTCTAAGGTGTCGTCTATCCGTGGCAAGGGGTAGCAATCCTTCTTTGTGATATCGTTCAATTTCCGGTAGTCGACGCAAAACCGGGTGCTTCCATCTTTTTTCTTAACTAGCACGACCGGTGAACTCCATGGGCTTGTTGATGGTTCAATAACATCCGCTTTACACATTTCCTTGATTATCTGGCCCGCTTCCTCTCGTTTTGCTAGCGGAACTCTGCGTGGCGCCTGCTGAATTGGTCTTGCGTCGCCAGTGTCTATCCGATGCTTTACGATGGAGGTTCTCCCCAGTTTATTGCCGTTATTGGCAAACACTGAGCTGTATTTCTCCAGCAGTCGTCTCGCTTTTGCCCTTTCTGGACCACTCAACTCATCGAGCCAGCTTCTCATTATTGAAGTTTCCAAGCTTCCTTTTCGCACCTCCTTGCTATAATCCTGCTGTTTATTGTCACAGCTCACCACAGCCTCCACAGCTTGGCATTGTCCGATTATTGCTCCCTTGTCCAAAGTGATCGGCGATTTGAACTCGTTCATTACTCGAATTGGGATCCGCTTATCCTTTTTCATTTGTACTAGTGTTCGTCCAACCAATATATTCCTCGTCTGATCTGATGGTTCTACTACCCACAGCTGGTTTGTCCCACAATTTCCTTCGACGTATGCCCACAGGATTGCTTCGCACTGTGGTGGGATCTGTTGACGGTGGCTTACGCTCGCATTCCTGATTTGTGGCTGCTCATATCCAGTGTTAAGCGGTATTTCCATGTTCTGGCACGTAAGCATTCTTCTTCTCAAATCTAAGGTAAGACCATGGGCCAACATAAAGTCCACGCCGATTATGACTTCGTCCATTATCTCTGCCACCAAGAAAGTGTGAATCAC
This sequence comes from Physocephala rufipes, assembly GCA_963966595.1. Classification (NCBI taxonomy): domain Eukaryota; kingdom Metazoa; phylum Arthropoda; class Insecta; order Diptera; family Conopidae; genus Physocephala; species Physocephala rufipes. Next base: position 4,204 of record CAWZZZ010000167.1, read on the forward strand.
TTCTAGCGTTCCTATCTGAACGGTACACACCACTTTCCCAGAGAGCGCAGCTTCTTCTCCTGTAGCTGCTCGCAGTTTACAGCCAATCAGCGACTCGATATTATCTCCTGCTAGGTCCGATCGAACGATGGAATGAGTTGCACCAGCATCCATGGTAAATATCCGCGATCGTCCACTAATAGTCCCGTTCACGGTTAAATTATTGCTTCCTCGATGTATTTGTGAGACGGATACTGTGGGGCCATCAGTAGTGGGAACCAGCTCGTGCCCCTTTGAACTGGTCCGTTTTAGTTTAACGGCTTCTTATTTTCGCCAGCACCATTTGCATCTTCGGCGGTTCTCTTTCCTGGATTTTCATTTCTCTTTCCAGCAGCATTACAATTCCGTGCGATATGTCCTGTTTTCCCGCAGCTGTAACATTTAATTTCCTTATCTCTGCGCGAGACTAATTGTGACATAGTCTGCATAAGATCCTTCATGGTCTTTTCCAGAGATTCATTGGGTTCGACCTCCAGCCGGTGTACTTTGTGCGCCTGTTTGCTGAGAAGTCCGGCTGTTTCTTGTGTCAAGGCCAACGTTACTGTTTCGGCGAATGTTTTCTTTGGCGTGGAGTAAACTGCACGTTTGGTATCCGTATCCCGTATTCCATTCATGAATGCCTGAGTTTTAAGTAATTCGATTACTTCTGCTGGGGCATCTGCGTTGGCCAAATGTGCGAGGCGCTCTATCTCTGTTGCGTATTCTTGCAGCGACTCGTTAGCCCTTTGCTGGCGATTCATTAACTCCATTTGGAATATTTGTTGCCTATGGTCGCTGCCATAACGCCGTTCGATTGCTGCCATTAACGCGTCGTAATTACCACGTTCCTTTTCAGGAACTGTTTGTAACACTTCAGCGGCGGGACCTTTTAGTGATACTACCAATGCTGCAACTTTCTCTGCCGTAGACCAGTGATTAGTTCCTGCTGTTGTTTCGAATTGTAGTTTGAAAATTTTGAACGGTACTGTTCCGTCAAATGTGGGCGCTTTCAATTTCGTAGCACTGGTAGCTGCATCTGGTCCACTTAACTGTTTTTCATGGATATGACCTTCCAGTCGCGCAAGCTCCGATTCCAGTCTGCGAAATTCGTTCTCCAAGACATCTTGTCTGGCCTGTAATTGGCCAGAATTTCCCTCGATGCGTAATAGTTGCTCCTGTAGTTTCGAGGTATTTTGTGCCAACTGCTCCATGCGTGTGGAAATTTGCTCCAGCAATTGAGAGGTGTTTTGTGCCAGCTGCTGCTCCATGCGGGTGGAAGTTTGCTCCTGCATTCGTGCCATAGCTGTCAAAAGCATATTCATATCGAATGAAGATGTCTGCTGTTCTACGGACTGCTCCTCCACTTTTGATGAGACTTCGAAAGAAAACTCGTATCCATCCACATTGATGCCTTCACTCTCCATTGCATTTCGTAAGCGTAACTGCAGGTCTGTTTTATTACCTGCTATAGGCAATCCGCGAGACTCCAGCTCGCTCTTTAGCTGAGGTATTTTTAAATCGGCAAACTTCACCATGTTTGGGATTAATTGGCAATCCCACTTCTGACACCAATTGTTACGTGTGTTTCTTCTTCGTAACTGGACACACACTTCCCCTTGATTATTTTCGGGGCCCGATCGCTGGATTGCCGATAATCCCTCACAAAAATACGCGGATTCTTCTAGCTTTAATTTGAGGTTTATTTATTTGATTTCAATCAAGCACTTTATACAATTTTTCACTTGTATGTTCTTGACGGAACAGAATTTCAATACTGCGTTCTTTACAAGGATCAGAATATTACCGCTACGTTCTTTTTACGAAGTCTAGAGTTTCACTGCTATGTTCTTCACAAAGTTTGGAATATCACTGCTCTCGATGAGATGCTCGTTTGCTATTTATAGGCGTTCGGCTTCCATTACTAAATGCAGTTTCCTTAATTGCCAAATGTCCTTCGGCTCTGAATAATTAGCGCGTAAACATCTGCGTATCCGCGTAATTATCTGGTGTGGAAATTCCAATATTTTGATTGCTGTCCTTCCGCGAATTTTGTCTATGCCTTATTATGCGCTGTGGACGTTCTGGCGCCGCCGTGTAATTACCATCTGGGAATTCTACCATCATTTCGAATTCGTTACAATATATATATATATATATATATATATATATATATATATATATATATATATATATATATATATATATATATATATATATATATATATATATATATATATATATATATATATATATATATATATATATATATATATATATATATATATATATATATATATATATATATATATATATATATATATATATATATATATATATATATATATATATATATATATATATATATATATATATATATATATATATATATATATATATATATATATATATATATATATATATATATATATATATATATATATATATATATATATATATATATATATATATATATATATATATATATATATATATATATATATATATATATATATATATATATATATATATATATATATATATATATATATATATATATATATATATATATATATATATATATATATATATATATATATATATATATATATATATATATATATATATATATATATATGAAGGGCATATGGGCTATGATCCCAGCCACGGCCGAAGGCCGCCTATACAAAGCGATTTTTGCAAGAACTTCTTTTTAAGGTGAGTATTCTTTGCGGGCTGAGTGCTAGGATCCCTGCCGCGGCCGTAGGGCGCTTATATAAAAGGCCTTCAATTTTATTCACATTATTTTTGTGGGAATTGCCAAGCACCAATTGTTTTTATGCAATAACTTCATTATATCATAAGTATTGTGCTGGCTAAGGGTTATGATCCTTTCTGCGGCTAAAGGCCGCTTATATAAAAATATTTTTATTTACATACTTGGTTTTACCTTGTGCATTCTGTCGGTTGAGGGTGGCAATCCTTGCCGCGGCCTGAGGCCGGCCATATAAGAGGATTTTAGTGATGTTTAATTAGATGAAGTTATATGAACCAAAGTAATAAGTGTATGGTTTGGTACATCGTTTGCAAGTAAAATGGTGGACTTTTTAGAAAAGGAAAATTGTTGATAATTTAATATATTCACCATCAGGGAAAAATAGTCCTTTATACAAAAACTGTGCATATTTGTACAAAAAGTGAAATAACATTAAGGAAAATGATTTAGATAAAGAGTTATATTATCTACTAGTCTATCAAATAGGTTATTATCTACTAATGGTACACAATGGAAATACCTTTGAAATGCTATATCTGCCGACATGATGTCTCGATTGATTACAGAGATATAACGATATATTTATTTAATGTTTGAGTGCTCCTAAATCCAAAAGGGCGGACTTCCGCAACGACATTTTTCCCGTTTACATTTCTAGCGGCAACAAATTCAAAAAAAGGGCTTGAACGTCTATTCTGAACTTATGCCCGGGAGTTTGCAATTTTGGATTTAGTAAATTAGACATTCGATAAATTCAACGTTATGTACCTGTAACCAAACGAGACATCGCGCTAGAAGATTTCGAAGGTATTTCTATTGTCTACCATTAATATAATATACCGTTTTGTTAATATCATTACCATTAATGAATTATAACCTTTTTTGTAAAAATGTGGGAATGTGAATGCGAATTTGGGGATGTGTACATCGTTTATAAAAAAAATTGCCTCCGTCCTATAGAGATGCATGGAGGTACCAAAATTTTCCCTCGTTAGCCGAATGCTTACCTTTCAGACGATGCATCGCATAACATACTTATTATTTGAGTTCATATAATTTTATCTAATCAAATGATTTTTAATATTTTGTACTAGACTCTTGTACGCGAGAGTTCGAATTGAGATTCGATAGAAAGCAGTCGACTTTTTTCTTGTCTAAAAATAAAAAAAATTCTAGAAAAAATATCAATTTTTTATTCAATAATTTTCATTGAATTTTATTTTGAATTCTCCTGAGAAAAAACTAGTGAAGGAATCTTGTGTGATTTAGTGTTTATAATGGATTTGATTAAACCTCCCAAGGAGGGAAACATATCTGAAAACATTCCTCCAGACAAACCCGAGAAGCAAATCAGTAAAAAGCTTCCATTAGCACAAAGTCTCCTTAACGCTTGTTTTGATGGAAATCCTCCTGGCCATAACAAACACATTAGCCAAAAGCATCAATTGCAAATAATCAACAGCACTAAATTTCTTAGCGTCAATTTCAAAAGCATTAACGAAGATACGCAAACCGCTCTACAGGAAAATTCATCTTCGAAGCCATTCGGTGACATGGATCTCGATGAAGATATGCCTACTCTTCATAAGGGCACCACCAACGCTCAATCAAAACGCCGAAAGACGTCGAGCGATATTGAGGTAGACTTATCCAATTTCAACGTCTCACGGCATCACGATCAACATCAAGCTCCTAAACAGCTAAGTTCACAGAATAGATTTTCAATCTTAGGCGAATTAAATATAGAATCTGAACCATCCTCCGCTCCTAATGTCTCACAAAAAATTTCCACACATAAAGATAACACATTTTGCCCACCAATATTTTTATTCAGGGTTAACATAAAGCACTTAATAGAACAATTAAATGCCAAAAATGTTTCGTTTAAAATTATTAACAAAAACAAATACAAAAGCAAGCTTTATTTAAAAGATGCATCGACTCACTCTGAGATGATGCAGTTGTTAAAAGAAAAAAAGATTGATTCTTACTCTTACACACCTAAAGAAATGAAAAGGGTTAGAATTGTTTTACGAGGATTGTATTACAAAACTGACACCGAAGATATAAAAACTGCTCTTGAATTTTTGGTTCCAAATACTGTAAAATCCGTTTCAAAATGTACAACTGTTTATTCAAGGAAACAAAATATTGACACTGGGCTTTTTCTTGTGACACTAATTGTTGGAAAACCGTTCAATGAAATTACCGGTATTCGTTTCCTTCTGAATCAAAGTATCTCATGGGAATCCCCCAAGAATATCAAAAAGGATGTCCAGTGTTGGCAATGTCAGAAATGGGGACATATGTCCCAGAATTGTAATAGACCTTTCGCATGTGTTAAATGCGATCAAAAGCATGAACCGGGAGATTGTCAGTTCATCTCCGATAATAAGAACTTACCTTTCTGTGTAAATTGCCAACAGTTTGGCCATCCGTCGAGTTTCAGAGGTTGCCCTGCGTATAAAAAATTTGTCGAAAACAAAAATAAATTGAAAAATCAATCTTCTGACAGAAGAGTAGTTGCTTCAGCAAATGTTTTAAAAGCTGTAGAAAAGTCAAGCTTTGTTCAAGTTAACAAAACCTTTGCGAGCCTTTTAAAAAGAGACGAAAATAAAGCAAATTGCAAACCTGTTTTAGTTGAAGAATTTTTAAAGATTGCTAAACTTTTATGCCAACCAGAAGAACTTTCAGTTGAAGATAAAATAAAGGTATTTTTATCAGAATACAAAACCTTATCAAAAACTGAAGCCAAACAACGATGTCTTGCTTTGTTGAATGAAGTGAGGGACACTTATGGTCCATAAATCTTTAAACCTTCTTTCTTTTAACGTCGGATCACTTGTTGAAGTGAGCCGTAGAATGGAATTAACAAGTCTATTAAAATATAATAATATTGACATTGCTTTCATTCAGGAAACTCACCATAAAATAAATCAAAATTTACATTTAAATAATTATACGTTTCTAAGAGATAATAGCAAACAAGGAGTTGGAATTGCTTTAAGAAATACTTTCAAATTCTCTAAAGCTAATATTAGCGGTTTAGAATTTCCAAATTTATTCATCATTATTGATACAGTCGAAAATTCTTCAGTTAAAAAGTATTTATTTGGATCAATTTATATTCCATGTAATTTTAATCCTACTCAAATTTATGATGGACTTTCGTCTTTGGCCAATTATTCAGAAAATTTTGATGGAACATTTGTAGGAGGAGACCTAAATGCTAAAAATATTGTTTGGGGCGATACAGTAAACAATACAAACGGAAATACTCTTCACAAGTGGCTTCAACATTTTTCTTTATCCTTTTCTAGGTTGTCGGATTCATCCCCTTCTTACCCCAATGGTTCCTCATTTCTTGATCACTTTCTACTAAGTTCCAACCTTATTAATATAATAAATCCAAATTTCGAAATTTGTAGTCTTGCTACATTTTCGGATCATTTTCCTCTTAAATTGCAGTTAAAATTAATTGACTTTGATATCTTTCTTAGACCTCCTACCCCTTTTACTTGTTTTAGAAAGACTAATTGGGATACATTTCGCAATGATATTTCACAAGAAATTATAAAAGATTTTCCCTCCTCTTTTCGAAACTTAAGCAATTCTGAAATTGATCAATTTATTGATAAATTTACGACAACTATAAACACAATTTCTTATATTCATTCAGATAAATTTTACATGAGAAATAAAAAATTTGTTGCTTCGGACAATGTTAGAAATTTATTAAAAATTAAGCACCGTTGGCAGAAAAATTTGAAATATATATACCACAGTTACATGAATCGTAAGAGTCCAGACTACTTACTCCTTTCTAAGCAAATTCAGTTGCTCAATATTATTATTAAGCGACAAGTTGAAATTGAACAATCCCAGATTTTTACCGAAAAATTGAAAAAAATTAAAACAGGGCCAAATGCTCATAAACAAATTTATAAATTAATAGGACATAAAAATAAATTTGCAGTTAGAAACTTATCAGTGAATGGTGTTAATATTGATGGAGATATAGAAAAATTACAAATGTTAAAGGATCATTTTTCAAATATTTACATTGGTCCTGATCTAAATAGAAACACATCTTACATAGAAGAGACTTTAAATAGGGCAATATCTCAAACACCAAATTTTAAATATATATTTGACAGCAATTTTTCAGCGCTTAATTTATCTGGCTATTTAACATTGACTAATTTGGATGAAGTTTCAAGCTTTGGCAAAAATTTAAACAGCAAAAAATCATGTGGTACGGATAACATTTCAAATTTTTTAATTAAGAAATTTCCAATGAAAGCATTTGAATATTTAACAATCTTATTCAATAATTGTATAAGCAATTCGTATTTTCCGGACAGTTGGAAAATTTCAAAAATTATTCCTATTCAAAAGAAGCCTAACAACTTTGACATAAACAATTTAAGACCAATCTCTTTATTGCCTAACTTGGGGAAACTTTTTGAACACATAATTCGTATGAAAATGGACTTGGGTTTTAATTTCTCATATATTCCAAATTTGCAGTTCGGCTTTAAAAAACATCACTCGACCCTTGACGCTCTACTGAAATTTCAAATTGACATAGTGACGAACTTACGTAATCATCATTGTACCGTTGCAATATCATTAGATATTGAAAAAGCATTCGATCGCGCTTTTCAAAATGGGATTTTGTACAAAATGGTGCAAATCGGTTTCGAACCTAGTATTATTAAGCTTTTTAAAAGTTATTTCGCAAACAGGAAGTTCCATGTACAATTTAATGGACATTTATCAAATATTAGCGAAGTTAGCTGCGGAGTTCCTCAAGGCTCTATTTTAGCCCCCCCACCTTTACAACATTTTCGTATATGATTTTCCACATTTTTGTCCTTCTTCGACGGGTCTTTTATACGCAGATGATTCCCTTATTTATTCACATGCTGAATCTCCTTTGATCGCATTAAATCAAGCATTGCAACACCTTGAACTTGTTCAACGTTTTTATGACCACTGGGGAATAAAAATTAACATTTCAAAATGTGAAGCTATTTGTTTTAGAAATGCTTCAGGGAAGTGTAAATACTTTGTGGTACCAGAAAGTAAAATTTTAAGGTATTCAATTAATGGCATAGAAATTCCATTTAAAAGTACTATAAAGTATCTCGGCATTAATTTCTTTAATCTTTTGAAGTTTAATAAGCACGCACGAATTGTTTTAAAAAAAAGCCTACAGACTATTAGGTTCCTTTTCTAAAATTTTATGTAACAAAAATTTGCCAAAAAATACAAAACTTTTACTTTATAAAACTTCCATAAGACCGGTAATTTTATATGGCTTTCCAATCTGGTTTAATGTTTCGCCTACAGTTATCCATGAGTTCGCAGTTTTGGAGCGAAAAGTCTTGAGATTTTGCATTGGTAAATACTTTAAATCACCCACAAAGAAATATTCAAATAGTTTTCTTTATTCAGAAGCCCAAATTACACCAATTGGTATTTATGTATGTGAAATTTTAAAAAACTTTATTTCTAGAGCAGCTCGCCACAATAATAATTATATTGTTGATATATATAAACAACAAAAAAATTCTAATTGATCAAACTCGTTATACCTTTCTCCCTTTGGTTTCCTAAATGAAGTCCCACCAAATTTTGATGTTAGTGCTAATACATGTTACAATTTTTATGCAAAGACCCTTCCAGGTACTCACAGAGGGTAATTTTACCTTAAATGTTTGCTCTGTGTTTGTTTTTGTTATTTTAATTCTTTTTTTTTAATTTAATTTTAATTTTAGATTAGTTATTAGATATAAGTTAGTTTTAAGTATAATTAAATGTTAGGAGACCTGCTCTCAAAATATGTAAGCTCCGGGAGCAAGAGCGTTTATCATATTAATACTAGTTTTAATTTAAGATTACTTTTCTTCCTCCTCTTATTGTAAAGTAAGATACTGTTTAACCATTAAGATTTTCAGAACAATACATTATAATCCTAAAGCATCTTTTGAATTGTTAAGCTTAGAATAAGTCATTATATGTTGGTTAAAAAAGGCTCAAATAAAATATCATCGTCACCGTCTTGTACGCGAGTTTTCTACAAAACTTTTCGCCTACGGAGCTATTCTAAAATATAAAAATTTTTAAGAAAAATATTTTGCCTGCGGCGTTATTCTGAAATGTTCTGCCTGTTAGCTTCATCATAAGTATGAAGGTGATCATATGCAGAAATACCTTATGCATTTAATGATATATTGCATCGAGGATTCCAAAGCTTGGCTCATGTTTTAGGACCCGAGCCCAGCTCCATTTTTACAGTTTTTTCTTATTGTTTTTACTGGTGTTGATAGCTCCAACATATGAAGAAACATGTGCCACTGACGTTTCGTTTCGAGATAATGAATTTAAAAATCGAAATTCATTAAGCCATATCTTAGAAACAATAAATAGGGGACATATAAGAAATACAGCGATGGAGATATAATAATAATGTCTTTTTTAAGGCAATAACCCTTTTATTGAAAAAACCAGTATTTTTAAGAAATTTTCACATTTTTTATACCTTTTTTCGGAACAAGTTTAGAATGTGGATTCAAGCCCTCTTTTAATGAAATTTTTACCGTTATTTTTCAACGTTAAACACGTGAAGAAATTGTTGTGGAAGTTCGCTCTATTGGATTTAGAAGCATTCAATAATATATTGGCCCATTATTTGTTTCAATAATTTATAATAAAATTTAACATATCCGTAATCCAGAATGCCGACAACACCGCTTTAATATGTATACTTAAAAATATTCTTAAAACGTTACGTGCCGCATAAGCAGGTAACACTGAAATGATCAAATCTAATTGCGAGGTCAAAAAATAATTAAGGTATGCCAATTTATATGCATTCGCTTTTCTAAGAGTTTTTGTTAATGATGAATTCATTGCAGTTATGTTGAAGAAATAAGAAGGCAAAATATGGGCACCATGTCGTGAGATCGCAAGTGCTACGAAAGAGTTACTGTATAGTTCGTAAAATTCCGGAAAAATTTGTGGTGCAATTTCTGCAACGATTGTAACGGTGTCCCATATAGGATTACGTCCCTCAACTCAGTACAAAATATTGTATTTTAAAAGCTTGAGAGACCAAAAGCAATAACAACAATAGTTTAACTTTTTTTAACAACCAGGAAGTAAATTTTGTGAATGAATTAATCAAAATCTGCATGAGGCTTAACCATATTCACCAAGCCTTTGACGCTTTAGATCCAAAGCATCCTCTACTCGAAGACCATACTTTTGACTGTTGTTGACACGAGCCCTCGTTTCCTAAGAAATAAGTACCAAATTCCTACTAAATTTGTATCTTTTTGTGATTAAATAGAGCAAATCCATGTGTATTAGTGCGAGGTGTCATATCTCTTTATTTCTGATCGAGTCTATCAACGTTGATCTGCGCTCAAGCTGTAGGCGAGCACTGTATGTGTGCGTTCAGTATCATAATTTACTTATTTTTATATTCTTTTGTGGAAAGGTACTAACTACGTCATTATCTCCGGAACTACACAACTTTACATATAGTACGTTTTGGGAAATATAGTTTATGAACGAGGAGGAACGCCATAAGTTCAGAATATGGATCCAAGCCTTATGAAATGAAATTTTTTTATCCTAATTTTTCACCGTTAGAAACGCGAAGAGCACAAAATTGTGCTGCGAAGACTCGCAAATTTGGGCTTTAGGAGCAGAAACATCCATGAAATACAAAGCGATATCTTTGGAACCAACCGAGATATGCCAGAATATATACTTCTAGGATGTACTAAGGTACTCCCATTGTCTACTATTAATATAATATACCTCTGGGACGATACCATTGCCTTTAAATAATTATTTCACTTTTTGTAAAAATTTGCGCACTGCATAAAAAAGATTTTTCCCTCCTAAAAGAATACATTAATATATCAAATACTTCCCTATTCGAAAAATCTTTTTACCTTTCAAACGATGTATCGCATGATGAACATATTACTTTGGTTCATACATATTTATCTAACTGGGCATCACTAAAGTCCTTATATGCGTGGTCATGGGCTCCGGCTAGGCAACTACCAAAATACACATGACAAAATCATGTATGTGAATAAAGGAACGTTTTTAAGAGGCCTTCGCCCGCGGCAAGGACCATAACACTCACCTAGCCGAATGAAAAGTCTTATATTTTTCACTGAATTAAACAGGACCGAAGCAGTTAAGGTCTTTAAAACGGCTGACTTTATTGATGCATTTAGAATTACTTAATACATGGTATGGACACAGTTCGCCCCATGCGTAGAACTTATAAATAAAAACTACTTACATTATAAGCCACGACGCATACACTATCTGTGGTTATATTTATATTTAACTCGGTTCCCATCACTTGTGTTAACAGAAGGGGTCATTATATAAACAAGATAGGACGAAATACGTTTCCCACGATTTCTTATCTTTTATAAGACTTATCGTATCCAGCTCTCATGGAAAGGATTGTAGCATTATAAATCTGATAGGTACAGTTTTATAATTAAACATACTCCCCGCGATGAAATAGTTTACTCTTCCAATTATACAATATTTGTTTAATTATAAGTAATTTATTTAATTATAAGTAATTAAAAACTATTTTTTTATACATACAAAATTATGTATAACATTATTATTATTTTTTCTTACTACGTTTGCACATATTAATTTTTGTTTTTCCAAATTACTTGCGGGAGTGCAGATTAAGATGGTCGAAACTTACACATCTATTTATTTAATTATTTATTTATTGTAAGTGCCTTATTTAATCCCTATCTACCCTACTTTTAACGGCCGAACGCGAAACCTCCAATAGGGATGATACCCGATGTTGCAGCACATAGCTTTCTTATGACATAAAATCCCACGATGACCGCAGCTCCCAGCAAAAGAAGGTTTGTAGCGCTTAATCCGTAATGGGCTACATCGTGTAAATCGATATCCCAATTGGTAGGGAATCCCAAAATTTCGTTTGGCCTTGGAATTTTTGGAATCTTGAAAGTCTCCAACTCGCCTTCAATTTTTATATGCTTCAGAGGAGGCAAATGGTCCGTAATATTGAGGACTGGGACGTGAAATGCAACTTCGGTACATAAATCGTCATAGGCCCACAGCGTTACGTCTGAACTCATGGCTTGGCAACCGGAGCGTAATTGTATGGTGCCTTGTTCCTTGAGCTTAATCGTTTTTCGGAATCCTTCGCACGTCACGTCCGTCGTAGTTTCTTCGAATACCGAATACAGCCATGAGTTTGTTGTATGTAACTGCAACCAAACAGCTTCTGGGGGCATGACATTAACTTCGCATGTTGTAGGTAGGGTTCGCCTTTTCAGAAAAAGCTCCACTTCACATTTCGCCGTATTTGTATTGAAAATTTTATGTGTCTGTGGACAGATCAAGAATTTTTCCATCTTTTGACAATGGAACATATTCTCTTCCTTCAGTCCGTAATACACACTTCTTCGACTATCTAGTAGGGTGTATTGGAACGTTGGTTTCACCAAGTATCCATCATGAAGTGTGGGATACGAATGACTGGAAAACATTTCAAACCTTTCTCTGTATATTAAAGGTATTTTTATATTAAAGATGACAGAGTGATTCATAGAACGTCCTGTCACCGCGGCGATATGCCCTTGCTCTAGAGGATCCGTGTCGGGCAATTGCAAATTATCGTCGACGCTCATCATGATGCTTCTAATATGCTGCTGAAATTTGTCCAGTGGTAACAGTCGTTCCAGAAAGTTCCCTTTACATTTCAGAGAAGGTCAATCAGATTTCTTTGCAGAAGTTCAAATGATTCCAGAGCTATTCCATAGTTAATCGCAACGTCCAAAATCATGTCATCATTTAATTCATTCCTAACAGCTTCATAAAGTTGGTAGATTGTATTTTTGATTGTTTGAATATTTTTCCACGCCATTTCGTTTTGTTTCTTCATTATATCCTCAGTGATATCTTGAACCGAGGATTGGTTTTTCAGCAACTCCAGTAGATAATCTTAATTTTTCTTGCTCTGCAGGACTCTTCCTTCAAGTTTTACTGCATGTTCTTCATCCATTAGACCCAGCAATGAGTGGTAAATTGATCCTACAAATTGTAGTACTGAGCGCGGAATTCGCTTCTCCATCTTTTGGCGGTTGTAGAAAATAATTTGATCGTTGGAAAGTATTCTTTCATATCTAGCGGTCAATTGCTCCATTAGATTATTTACTAGAGATCTTCCAGTCGCTGTTGCGTTCATTCTCTAAAGAGTGTAAAATCCGTTTGTCAATTTTTCCTTATGCGTGAGGTACTCGACGAGGTTGACATGTAGAATGATATTCCAGGAACTTATTACTAGCCCTACTCTGCCTTGGCTTTCAAAAAATATACCTGCTTTGTCTTTTAAACTTTCTATTTTAACTTGGCCTCTTATAATAGGAAATACACTAACAATGTTAATAATGTAAGTATACAATTTTTATTCTTAATTATTTTCGGGCTTCTTAATTTGTTTTCATTTTCTTCTACATCTTCGGTAGGAAAAGTACAAATATTGTGAATAGAGCATTTTGTCTCGCCAGTACTTGTCCTTACGTCTACCATTCTACAAATAATATCCTTCCCCATAATGGTATTTGTTACCCTTCCCCTTCTCCAATTCATTGAAGGGACATTATCTTCCTTTAGAAGGACCAATTCCCCTTGTTTTATATTCTTTGAAGGATGTTTCCATTTGAACCGTTTTTTAAGTTCTGTCAAGTATTCACTTGACCAGCGCTTCCAAAATTCTTTGGAATTTCTTTCCACTGCTTTCCTGTGGTCTCGCAGCCCGTGATAACGTTGATTACACGGCGCAACAAGATTTTCCTCCAAAAACCAGATAGTGATTTTCTATAGGAAAATTTTCCGCTGATTCCGAAAATGTTGTTAGTTTTCTAGTTGCGGCTTTAGTTTTCGAGATATCAACAAAAACCGTATTTTTTTGGTATTTCGAAAACTTAGATTTATATAATTAACTGTAGCTTCCTAATTTTTCGTTTTTTTAACACTAGAAACACCGAGTTTTTGCAATACCTATAAAGACCATTTGCCGTCATTTTGACGGCAACTCCTTTTATTGAACAAAGCAGAAAAAAATTCCACTTAAATGAAAGATTTTTAGATAACATTTAACAGTATAAAATTTTTTAATTATTATTTAAGCACTTTAGACATATTCTGTTAACCAATTGGCTTAAATTATAAGCTCCCCGAGCATATAGCAGAGCAATGAAAGTATCCGGTTCATCCAGCAAAATAGACCAGTTGTTATCATTTGTTTGTAACCTAGCCTCTGTTTCCGTACAAAGCTTCATGTGACGTAAAATTTTTTAATTTGTAAATAACCGCCAGGCAGATAGATCTTTTTCATTTTCAATATTCCTCTTAGCATATGTATTTGGCCCCGCTGCTTCTTTCAAAACGTTTCTTTCGACCACTTTGAGGCACCAAAGAACTTCGAGAATTTTTAATGCACGTCCACTTTGTACCATCATTTCCAATTAGAGCATCTCCGACTTCGATTGAAGTAGCTAAACGTACTTCTCTTTGATTATGTCTTCCTCGATGAACAAGGCGTCCCCTCTTTGGACCAAAAGTTGAGATCCGACTTTGGGATGATGTTGATGGTACACATTTCGAATTTTCATTAGGCTCGGATTCTTCGGACGAAGAACTAACAGGCGGCATATAGTCGAGGTCTATATCATCTGCGTCGTCTTCATCTACTTCTGATTGGTCGGTTTGGATACCCTGAAGCCTTGAAAGTTCAGCACCTTTTTCGTCATCCGTAAGAAACGTTCTTTGACTCATATTTATATTAATATGAAATATCAACTTGGGTGTTACACTTTTTTACACAATGCACTCTGTTTACAACGAACTCTTTGTTTGAAATGCCGCATCTCCACTCAAGGACTCAATTATAAAGAATTTCGTTGTTCCTATCACCGAACTCATTATTACTCAAGCAACAGGTAATCGTTGTTTCGGAGAATTTCGTACCATAAAACTCGGAATTATTAGAAGAGCAAAAAACGGTTCCAAATATTGAAAACATAACCAAAACTGTAACAGTTCTTACCTGTCCTTACTGTTCTTATGGAGGATGGCAATTTTCGAGTTCGAGTAATAAAACCTACATCTTTAAAATTTTTATTGCGGTCTTTAGGAAATTTGCTTCCAGCCACTGAGATGCATGCTTATTCTTGTCAAAAAACGCAACTCGTTCAATTCGACGATGCATTTGAATTCATATACACCCAATAATAACACTTGCCGTCAAAATGACGGCTTATGGTCTTTCTAGGTATATCGAGTTCTCAGTCTTACAAAAAAAATTATAAATACACCCTTTGTAATTTATTTTGTTTACAATAAGATTTTAATAAAAGTCACGAAAGGAAAAGATAATCGCAATATCCTAACAAAAGATATAACGACTTGAAATCTGAAAACCGTCAAAATGACGGCAATGGTCTTTCTAGTGTTAATAAAAACCGACCACGGAAGTAAAGGTAATCGTCTAACAAAAATTTTAAGTCTACGTTTGTTAAAATCAGCTAAGGAATACCAATTCTATCGCAAAAAGAAGTCAGAAAAAAATAATTTTTTTTCGAATTTTTGAAAAAATATTGAAATCATCAATCCAAATAAGTTATATAAAGTATTCCTCCAAAAATGAAAACTCAAGTTTCTAAAGTGAAATTTTATGCGGTTTTTTTTAAAAATGCTATTAGTTTTTTCCTATCTCATCTCATTTTTAAGCTATCGCCATTTATCCAAAAAAAACATTTTTTTATCATACTGAATATAACGGATATAATGAGAGCAATCAACCGCACCCCCTTTATTTCTAATTTAACAGGAAAAATTATAGGTATGCAATGACAGGTAATTCTTTAATAAAGATTTCAAGACTTATTTTGAAAAAATCGGTTGTAAACTGTTACCTCGGGAATTGAATTTTTGTCAATTTTTTATGCTTATATTGACTTTTGTTCCGTTGAAAAACGGCCAACAAGAACCGGCTACCAAACCAACCACTATAATGTGAAAAATAAACCACTAGTGCTGCCACATAAGGTAACTTTGCCTCCACTTCATATAA
Source organism: Physocephala rufipes (assembly GCA_963966595.1). Lineage (NCBI taxonomy): Eukaryota > Metazoa > Arthropoda > Insecta > Diptera > Conopidae > Physocephala > Physocephala rufipes. Next base: position 20,166 of record CAWZZZ010000167.1, read on the forward strand.
AACTTGGACTGATGAAGAACTTTGTGAAAGCCTTAAGTAAGGAGAGTGAAGCATTTAAGCATATATGCAAAATCTTTCCTAAAATATCATACGCGAAATTAAAGGAAGGCATATTCGTTGGACCACAAATACGACAATTATTGCGAGACAAAAATTTCATGGAATTATTATCACGGAAGGAATCTGCTGCGTGGACATCATTCAAGAAAATTGTTATTGGATTCTTAGGAAACTATAGGGATCAAAATTACAAACAGATTGTGTTTGATATGCTGAAAAACTATCGCAAATTAGGCGCTAACATGTCACTGAAGATGCATATTCTCCATTCTCACCTTGACTTCATTCCGGAAAATTTAGGCCAAACCAGTGACGAGCAAGGTGAACGATTTCATCAGGATATGATGGAAATAGAAAGGCGATATCAAGGAATTTGGGACGAGAATATGTTAGGCGATTACTGCTGGGGGCTTATTAGGGAGACAAATCCCAGTAAGTACAATAAATTTGCACAATGTCCTCATTTCCCGCATTATAAAGAGAAGAGAAATAATAATTAAAATAAAAATAAACATTATTACTTTATTATTACAAATATTAAATATATAAAAAATATGTTAAGAAATTGGGATCTTTAAGATACCTAAAATCTAAAATAAAAAAAAAGTATTATATGAACAATTTCATGTTTTTAGTTTTTCTAAAAATAAGTGTATATTTTATTTATTTATAACACATTAAGGTCAAAAATGTTTTTAATAAAATTATTACTTATATAAAACAAAAAAAATATTATCTCATTTGAAAAAAGTTTTTCAACGGTATAAAAGTCAATATAAGCATAAAAAATTGACAAAAATTCAATTCCACAGGTAACAGTTTATAACCGATTTTTTCAAAATAAGTCTTGAAATCATTATTAAAGGATTACCTGTCATTGCATACCTATAATTTTTCCTGTTAAATTAGAAATAAAGGAGCTGCGGTTGATTACTCTCATTATATCCGTTATATTCAGTATGATAAAAAAATGTTTTTTTTGGATAAATGGCGATAGCTTAAAAATGACATGAGATAGGAAAAAACAAATAGCATTTTTGAAAACCGCATAAAATTTCACTTTAGAAAGGTTTCTTCATTTTTGGAGGAATACTTTTTATAACTTATTTAGATTGATGATTTCAATATTTTTCCAAAAAATCGAAAAAAATTAATTTTTTTCTGACTTCTTTTTGCGATAGAATTGGTATTACTTAGCTGATTTTAACAAACGCAGTCTTAAAATTTTTGTTACACAATTACCTTTACTTCCATGGTCGGGTTTTATTAAAAAAATTAAAAATTAGGAAGCTAACATTAATTATATAAATCTAAGTTTTCGAGATACCAAAAAACGGTTTTTTGTTGATATCTCGAAAACTAAAGCCGCTAACAACATTGTTGCAACTAACAACATTTTCGGAATCAGCGGAAAATTTTTGAAAACCGCATAAAATTTCACTTTAGAAAGGTTTTTCATTTTTGGAGGAATACTTTTTATAACTTATTTGGATTGATGATTTCGATATTTTTTCAAAAAATCGAAAAAAATTAATTTTTTTTCTGACTTCTTTTTGCGATAGAATTGGTATTACTTAGCTGATTTTAACAAACGTAGTCTTAAAATTTTTGTTACACAATTACCTTTACTTCCATGGTCGGGTTTTATTAAAAAAACTAAAAATTAGGAAGCTACCATTAATTATATAAATCTAATCCAAAAAAACAGTTTTTTGTTGATATCTCGAAAACTAAAGCCGCTAACAACATTGTTGAAACTAACAACATTTTCGGAATCAGCGGAAAATTTTCCTATAGAAAATTGAACTTTCGTTTCTGGAGGGTAAAATTTTTCATTTTCTGTTGCGCCGTGTTATCACTGCTATTTATAATGGTTGACAGAGCTTTACCGGATAGAAAATGGCCAAGTGTTAAAACTTGGAAATCATTTGGGTTATCAGAAAGGGGTATAAGTGGTCTCGAATTTAAGACAGCTTCAATTTGTGTCATTAAAGTGCACATTTCTTCAAATTTCATAACACCGTCTATAACCTTGAAGAAATGTTTTTTCACAGCTTTCACTTCAGCTTCCCATAACCCTCCTATATGTGGAGATCTAGCGGGAATAAACACCCATTCAATTTCATTTTCTGCACAAAAGTTTGTTAATGATTCTCTATGTTAATTATTCTTAAAAAGTTCATAAATTTCTTTTAGGTTGTTTGCAGCACCTACGAAGTTAGTTCTGTTATCTGAATATATTTTCAACGGGCAGTTCCGACGTGCGACAAATCGTTTTAGAGCTCCAATAAAAGCAACTGAACTTAAATCCGAAACCACATCCAGGTGCACTGCCTTTGTGGCAAAGCATACAAAAACACATACATATGCCTTGTCACACTTTTTACCTCTTATTTTATGGTGAATATAAATTGGACCAAGAAAATCGGTCCCAACATTCAGAAATGGTCTTGTGCCAATTAATCTATCTTCGGGTAAATTCCCAATTAATTGATGCAGAGGCCGGGGGTTAGCTTTGAAACATCGGTAACATTTGGCTACATCCTTTCTAGTTATTTGTCGCCCACGAAGTGGCCAAAATTTTTGCCTCACAATCGCTAAAAGCCCTTGAGGTCCGACATGAAGGTGCTTTCTGTGAATATATTCTATTAGAGGAATAACTAGTTCATCATTGTACGGAAGGAGAATTAGATGTTTTGCTTCGTAGCACAACTTACTCTGCTCAATTCTTCCTCCGACTCTAATAAGGCCTCTGTCATCAATTATTGGAGATAGTGTATTAATTTTTGACTTACCTGGAAGAGTTTTATTTAGTAAAAGTAATTTTTTCTCAATACTAAAGTGTTTTTTTGAATATTTCTTAATATTATAGCTAACTGGTGTGAACTTAGCGTAGGGCGAATTCAGCATAGGGCGAACTCACAAAAGCCCTTATTTTTATGGAAAAATTCCGCTGCAGGCTTTTGGGGATTAAATTTTCATATAAAAAACTATAAATTACTTATTAAAAACATATGTAAAATAAAACAAAACGACTTTAATAAGAAGAAAATGATACTAAGAGCAGCTCCGTACACTTTTACTGTTTTAGATAATTGCTGCCCAGCCGTAGAGAGGGGAAGCATTATGGTTCATTAAAGGGTTCACAAAAACTTTAAATCACAAAAAGTTTTAACGAGACACATTACAAGAAAGAGGCAACAGTCCCCTGAATTAAATAAAGTACAATTTATAAAAATCGACACGTTGGGAATTTTTTATGAACGTTTGAACGTATATTCAATACTGATTCTAAAGGCTTCAAAAGATGGAGCCATACAAAAACCTCAAATCACAAAAAGTTTTAACGGGATATGTTTTAAGAGAAAGATAACAGTCCCGTGAATTAATTAAAGTACAATTTGTAAAAAGCGACACGTTGGGAATTTTTTTATGAACGTTTGAATATAGGCAATATTGATTCTAAAGGCTTCAAAAGATGGAACCATACAAAAACCTCAAATCGCTTGAAATCCAGTTGAATGTTTCAACTGGATATATTTTCCGAAAGAGTTACCGTAATAAGAGTTCGAATATTTACAATTGAGATGCTATTAATGCTTTATTATTGGTTTTAAAATTTAAAATATTGGTAGTTCTTTTGCCACGAAGCATGTACTAATGGTCCATTTGTTAAATTATAATAATTTCCACTGCATGATTTTAGGCAGTAATGAAAATGTTGCGGCGAAGGCTGAATAATTAAAAGGCGTGTTCTCCTTCACAACACTGGATAAAGTAGCCAAAAGGTATGCTTTGGTTGAACTTATTCATTAGTTGAGATTCTAATAACGCAAACAGACAAAATTCTATCGGCAAAAGCATAGTAAATCTCAAAACCCGAAGTTGCAGAACAAAAGTAATAATGTCGATGGAATACGAGAAAAAAATTCATAGTACGGTAAGCTCTAGATAAATAAAACAAATTAAGGTAAGTAAAATATTGAATTGTTTATCGCAACGAAAATAACAATAACAGTGTTAATGAGAACACTAAAATAATGAAACTTTTTAGAAAACTTAAAGTCCTCATGAATTTATATTTAATATATTTTATAAATATAATTTATATAGAACTTTATAAGAATAAGTAAAACAAATTAACACTGTATTATGTAGTTTGACGAAATAATATTGACATAAAATGTATTAATATATTGTATATTATTGTATATTGTATATTGTAAAATGTATTTATAATATACAATATACTTACTTTAAAAGGAACGACAAATTTAATTTATACGGGCAGCAAACACAAAAATAAAAACCATGCTAATGAATAAAAATATATATAATACAAACTAACAGGAAATAATTACACATCAATTATATATACGTCCATACATGAGTAAAATATTGCTACATTCTATTACTAAAAAGCTGATAATACCGAAGCGTATTTCCAAATATATCTGATACGCTTTTTGAAAAGAAAAACTTAATTCTAATTTTAAGTAAAAAAGTAAATATTTTCCTTCTCTAATTCTATCAGATCTATCGAAATCGAATTTGAATTAATAATAATGTGAGAGTTAATTTAATTTTCAAAAATTTGTACCAATTTTAAAGAATAAAATTTTTATCACAACAACGCCATGCCTATTTCTAAGAGTGAGTGTCATGCAGTCTTACTCAGCACCACAAGAAATTGTGGAACCCCTCTACAGGTGTACTATTTTAAGAGGTCCAATTTATGATCTCGTTGCGTTTTTCCTATTAAAGAACTTTATTTAATATGACGTGTAAAATATATTATTCAATATCTCTTTAACAAAATTGAAAACCATAAAACGATTAATAATTCATAAAAACTTTATTATCAGAATTTCTAATTTTTTAGTAGAAAAAAGGGGAAAAGTATATAAACTTTCTGTTTAAAACGGCTAACTATCTATACAAATTCATATTTTTGCAGATTTTGAGCCAGTAAATTTAAATTAGTATATATATATATATATATATATATATATATATATATATATATATATATATATATATATATATATATATATATATATATATATATATATATATATATATATATATATATATATATATATATATATATATATATATATATATATATATATATATATATATATATATATATATATATATATATATATATATATATATATATATATATATATATATATATATATATATATATATATATATATATATATATATATATATATATATATATATATATATATATATATATATATATATATATATATATATATATATATATATATATATATATATATATATATATATATATATATATATATATATATATATATATATATATATATATATATATATATATATATATATATATATATATATATATATATATATATATATATATATATATATATATATATATATATATATATATATATATATATATATATATATATATATATATATATATATATATATATATATATATATATATATATATATATATATATATATATATATATATATATATATATATATATATATATATATATATATATATATATATATATATATATATATATATATATATATATATATATATATATATATATATATATATATATATATATATATATATATATATATATATATATATATATATATATATATATATATATATATATATATATATATATATATATATATATATATATATATATATATATATATATATATATATATATATATATATATATATATATATATATATATATATATATATATATATATATATATATATATATATATATATATATATATATATATATATATATATATATATATATATATATATATATATATATATATATATATATATATATATATATATATATATATATATATATATATATATATATATATATATATATATATATATATATATATATATATATATATATATATATATATATATATATATATATATATATATATATATATATATATATATATATATATATATATATATATATATATATATATATATATATATATATATATATATATATATATATATATATATATATATATATATATATATATATATATATATATATATATATATATGTATATATATATATATATATATTTACATAAAATAAATATTTGATACAGGGAAAATTCAAAACATGAGGAACTAAAATGAAGACCGGACTGTAAAAAAGTTTGTTAAAGAGATATTGAATAATATATTTTACACGTCATATTAAATAAAGTTCTTTAATAGGAAAAACGCAACGAGATCATGAATTGGACCTCTTAAAATAGTACACCTGTAGAGGGGTTCCACAATTCCTTGTGGTGCTGAGTAAGACTGCATGACACTCACTCTTAGAAATAGGCATGGCGTTGTTGTGATAAAAATTTTATTCTTTAAAATTGGTACAAATTTTTGGAAATTAAATTAACTCTCATATTATTATTAATTCAAATTCGATTTCGATAGATCTGATAGAATTAGAGAAGGAAAATTTTTACTTCTTTACTTAAAATTAGAATTAAGTTTTTCTTTTCAAAAAGCGTATCAGATATATTTGGAAATACGCTTCGGTATTATCAGCTTTTTAGTAATATAATGTAGCAATATTTTACTCATGTATGGACGTATATATAATTGATGTGTAATTATTTCCTGTTAGTTTGTATTATATTATTTTTATTCATTAGCATGGTTTTTATTTTTGTGTTTGCTGCCCGTATAAATTAAATTTGTCGTTCCTTTTAAAGTAAGTGTATTGTATATTATAAATACATTTTACAATATACAATATACAATAATATACAATACATTAATATATTTTATGTCAATATTATTTCGTCAAACTACAGAATACTGTGTTAATTTGTTTTACTTATTCTTATAAAGTTCTATATAAATTATATTTATAAAATATTATATTAAATATAAATTCATGAGGACTTTAAGTTTTCTAAAAAGTTTCATTATTTTAGTGTTCTCATTAATAATAACAAATAAACATGAAATTCGAAAGTAACACTGTTATTGTTATTATTTTCGTTGCGATAAACAATTCAATATTTTACTTACCTTAATTTGTTTTATTTATCTTGAGCTTACCGTACTATGAATTTTTTTCTTGTATTCCATCGACATTATTACTTTTGTTCTGCAACTTCGGGTTTTGAGATTTACTATGCTTTTGCCGATAGAATTTTGTCTGTTTGCGTTATTAGAATCTCAACAAATGAATAAGTTCAACCAAAGCATACCTTTTGGCTACTTTATCCAGTATTGTGAAGGACAACACACCATTTAATTATTCAGCCTTCGCCGCAACATTTTCATTACTGCCTGAAATCATGCAGTGAAAATTATTATAATTTAACAAATGGACCATTAGTACATGCTTCGTGGCAAGTAAGTAAGTAAGTAAAATTTTATTGAGTCTTTTTGATAAACATAATTATAAAAATTTCTAGAGAAACTGAAACAATAAAAAAAAACACTTAAAACTATAATGTATTATTTTAAAGACATCCTTGACAAAAACGGCGTGTTTGATTTGACATGGTTATACAATTAGTAATTAATTAGAGTGACATGCTTGCTCCCGGCATTAACTTTAACGAGGATGTAGAATTAAAAAAAAATACAAAAAGAACTTAATTTAGGATAGGCTTAGAAACAAAATTAAGAGCTAAAGTAGGACTAAAAAACTAACTTAAAAACTAAAGAATAATTAATTATAATTCTTAAGGTTAACCTCTGTGAGTTGACGGTGTAATTTCTTTGTAGAAATCAGGCAACAAATTTAACGAAGAATAGGGAGACATCTCTTCCTTTAAAAACCCGAAGGGCGAAAGGTAGTATGTATTTGACCAGCTGAAACTGGATTGATCTGCAAGCAAGCTATTAATTAGAGGGTTGTTGTGATAAGACAACTTCGATAAATATTTTTTTAAAAGACCTAAACAATAAAAAATTAGTGGAATCATACCAGAATTTTCGTAAATGTATTCATTAGAGTATCTTTTACAAAACGTTTCGAAATGCTTTCCAATACAAACTCTCAGCACCTTTCTTTCTAAGATCTCCAGATCTTTCATGACTGTTGGAGAGATTGAGAACCAAATTGGAAATCCGTATACTAATACTGGACGTAAGCAGACTTTATATAATAAAAGCTTCGTTTTAATGGAAAGATTCGAATTACATAGCAATCGTCCAAAGTAACCCTTTATTCTATTGACTTTTTTCGAAATTAAGCGAACGTGATTATTAAATTTAGCCAATTTGTTAAAATGAATTCCGAGATATTTCAAATTTTCTCTGAACGGAATTTCGGTTCCGTTTAGAAGGAATTTCAAATTTTTGATTTCAGGGACAACAAATTGTTTGCATTTTCCGGATGCATTCCTAATACAAAGAGCCACAGACTTAGAGGAATTAATTGTAATACCCCATTTTTGGTAAAATTCGTTTATAATTTGGAGGTGTCTAGAAACATACAACAGTGCTTTTTTAGGTGATTCATCATGAGCATACAGGAGAGAATCGTCTGCATACAAAATGGCCTTTGATGAAAGCGAAAGATGAGGAAAGTCCAACATAAATATGTTGTACAAATGCGGGGCAAGGATTGATCCTTGTGGTACTCCACAATTAATGTTTCCAAAATCCGAACGAAAGCCATCAATTTCAACAAAAAATTTTCTGTTTTCAATGAAACTTTTAAATAATTTAACAATAAAAGGGCTAAACCTTAACTGAATTAATTTAAAAAGGATGCCATTATGATATGCATGATCGAATGCTTTTTCAATGTCTAAGGAAACCGCAACAGTACATTTCCGCTGTCGCAAATTATTGATTATGTCATTGTGAAATTTAGATAGAGCATGTAATGTGGAATGTTTTTGTTTAAAGCCAAATTGAAAATGTGGTATATATTGATCACTAATGTCGGCATTCATTTTATCACGAATAATTTTTTTCAAAGAATTTCCCCAGATTTGATAAAAGAGAAATTGGCCTAATATTATTTAAATCAATTATACCTACTTTTTTCTGAATTGGGCAAACTTTAGCGACTTTCCAGACGGTTGGAAAATAGCCGTTATTTAAACAATTATTAAAAATAATAGTCAAATAATCAAAAATTTTAACGGGGAACTTTTTAATTAAAAAATTTGAGATATTGTCTGACCCTGAAGACTTTTTGTTATTTAAATTTTTTAGGTTTTTCAACAGTGTGATTGAAGAAGTCAGCTTGGGATTTTTTTGGGAATTGAGGGCATTGAAAACTTCGTTAAAGTTAAACATATGGTCCATGAGAGGATCTAGGGAATTCCGAATAAAACTGTCAATGTTATTGCTATCTCTGATAATTTGCGAACCACGATAAATATTTGAAAAATAATCTTTCAAAAGAAAAGCCTTATCCTTACTATTAGCAATAGGCACTCCATTGACGACAAACTCTGGAAGAGAACAATTCTTTTTCCCACCTAAAATATTATAAATTTGTTTAAATGCGTTAGGACCGGGGACAATGCGCCTCAGGTGTTCGTGAAAAACCTTGGCCTGATCAATTTTTACTTGCTCTTTTATCAAAGCTTGTAATAAGTGAATTTGTTTTGCAAGAATTTTATATTCCGGAGAATTTCTATTTAAGGTTCTTCTAAAAATTACTTTCAGTTTCCTTTGCCATTCATATTTAATTTTAAACATTTTTTTTAAATTGTCAGAAAGAAAAAATTTTTTGTAATGATCAATTTTATTAGAATGCCTGGAGCAGATCAAATTAATAGAGGAGGTGAGATTATCGATAAATATATTAATCTCATGATTGGAAAGATTTCGATCAAGAGGTGGAAAGTGAGGCGAAACCGCAATTTCCAGATCCCGTTGAAAGGTAACAATTGGTGTATTTAAAGGAAACAAAGAATTTAGGTGGTTGTAAAATAAAGTCAGTGTCTTGAATATCAATTTGGATTTTAATTGGAAAGTGATCGGAAAAGGAAGGTTCTAAAGAGACTTTAAAATTTGGATTGAATAAATTTATTATGCTTGAGCTGATCAAAAAATGGTCTAAGAAGGAAGCACCGTTAGGGAAAGAGGGTATAGTATCACATATTCTTACGAAATTAGAAGAGTGCTCTTGTAACCAACCATGTAAAACGTTTCCATTTGTATTATTAAAAGAATCGCCCCAATCGGAATGCCTCGCATTAAAGTCACCACCAACAAAGATGCCATCATAATTTCTAGAAAAATTTAATAGCTCTGCAAGTCCATCTAGAATTATTGTTGAGCTGGAATTGCAGGAAAAATATATGCAACCAAAAAGAAATTTTTTTGATTCATTTGCAATAGTCACTTCAACTTCAATGAAAAGATTCGGAAAAGAGAGAAAATTTGTAGGCACTATAGTATAGCAATAAGATTTTTTTATAACTATGGCGACACCTAAAGGGGTTTTATCTCTTAAAAGATAATAATTTTTAAAATTAATTTTATTTGGTGTGGATTTCAAATGCGTCTCCTGAATAAAACCAACGTCAATATTGCAGTTTTCTAAAAGATCTATTAACTCAATCATTCTGCTCTGATCGGTCAATGACCTTACATTAAAAGTAACTAAATTCAAAATTTTATGGACCATATACTTCCTGGATTTCTTTCAACAATTTCAAACAATCCTGTTTAGCGCGCTCTAAAGAAATGTTTTTGTAGGTGCTTAGAAAATTTTTAATTTTTGCCTCGAGAGACAAAGTTTGCGGTTCACATAATATCTTAGCGACTTGTAGAAACTCTTCCACAAGAGAAGATTTGGAGGCACTGGTTGGATTTCCAGAAGACGAACCCTTAAAAAGACTAGCAAATGATTTTTGAGGCGAAACAAAACTAGAATTAATAACTGCATTTGAAACGTTACGGGAGGCTAACGAATTTCGAGCAGAAACTTTCGTGATGTCTGATTTACGAAGAATAGTAAACTTTTGGAAGGAAGGGCAACCTCTCCAGCTGGCGGGATGACCCTGCTGATTACAGTTGATACAAAAAGGAATAGAGTTGGGGGCTACTTCACATTTGCCAGGTTCGTGTTTTTTGTCACACTTCACACAAGAGAAAGGCCTGTTGCAGTTTTTTGAGAGATGGCCCCAGTGCTGACAACGAAAGCATTGAATTCCTTTGGAATTTGATTTTGGAGCTTCCCAAGTAATCACTTAATTTAAAATGCTTTTAATTTTAATTACATCAGACACATCTTTGCCAGGTAGTAGCGTGACCAAAAACAAACCCGTATCTGTATTAGTTTTCCTAGAGAAAGAAGTTCGAAACTTGGAAACGGAATCTACGACATTGGGAATGATATTTGATAGTTCTGTTTCAATTTCGGCAATATCAGTTTTGTAAAAGAGTCCTCTTGAAACCAAATTTCTCTTTCTGAGCTTTTTGGGTGTAAAGGAGTATGATTCCACTCCTTTCTCACGTAAGAGGCTCATCATTTCGGAGTGAGCCGAAGCATCTCTCAGATAATGCTTACTTTTGCGACGATTTTTATTTATTATTTTGAAATCAATTTTCTTTGATTTCAACAGGTCGACTAGTCTTTTAATATCTAAATTATATAAGAAAATTGGAGGACAAAACCTTTTCTTCTCCGTATTCTTTGTCGTCTGAATCCTAATCTTAGTATTATTATCATTATGAATATTATTGTTAATGTCATTATTATTATTATGTGTTGAATTATTGTCAAGATAACTATTATTATTATTACTAATGCTATTACTAGTATTATGTTTAAGACTATGGTTACTTGCTATATTATGTAGAAGATTGGAATCATCAAACGATAGGTCGACTTCTCCTAAAATGGAAAAACGATTTTCACAAGGGCCTTCCTTTGAATTATCGTTCTTCTCGTTACTAATCCTAGCTGCTCTTTTGTTGTTACTTTTAATTTTTTTGTTTTGAGGCGCATCATTAAAGTCTGAGAATTCATGGATGAAATATCATGACTCACAAGCATTGAACATGGGGCAATATTGTTGAAATTGTCGCCTCCACAATTGCCGTCTTCCGAATCAAAAACAGCTTCTTTAAGGGCCTCGCCCAAAGAACGATGTTTGTCCGGAGGCATTTTGCAACCGCTCGTTGGTTTGAAGTTGTCCATTAAGACTAATAAATCTTAGGCAAATTTCTTTTTCACTTTTTTTTGACAATTGAAAAATTTTTCTTTGAAAATTTGAAAAAATTTGAAAAAATATTTTATTTTTTATGCTGAAAAAACACAACCGACTGCGATGAAATCTCAATCGAAACTCGAACCAAAAACCAAAATCATGCTTCGTGGCAAAAGAACTACCAATATTTTAAATTTTAAAAACAATAATAAAGCATTAATAGCATCGCAATTGTAAATATTCGAACTCTTATTACGGTAACTTTTTCGGAAAATATATCCAGTTGAAACATTCTGAGATTTGAGGTTTTTGTATGGTTCCATCTTTTGAAGCCTTTAGGATCAAGATTGCGTATATTCAAACGTTCATAAAAAAATTCCCAACGTGTCGATTTTTACAAATTGTACTTTAATTAATTCACGGGACTGTTCTCTTTCTCCTAAAATATATCCCGTTAAAACTTTTTGCGATTTGAGGTTTTTGTATGGTTCCATCTTTTGAAGCCTTTAGAATCAATATTGCGTATATTCAAACGTTCATAAAAAAATTCCCAACGTGTCGATTTTTACAAATTGTACTTTAATTAATTCACGGGACTGTTATCTTTCTCTTAAAACATATCCCGTTAAAACTTTTTGCGATTTGAGGTTTTTGTATGGTTCCATCTTTTGAAGCCTTTAGGATCAATATTGCCTATATTCAAACGTTCATAAAAAAATTCCCAACGTGTCGATTTCTACAAATTGTACTTTAATTAATTCACAGGACTGTTCTCTTTCTCCTAAAATATATCCCGTTAAAACTTTTTGCGATTTGAGGTTTTTGTATGGTTCCATCTTTTGAAGCTTTTAGAATCAATATTGCGTATATTCAAACCTTCATAAAAAATTCCCAACGTGTCGATTTTTATAAATTGTACTTTAATTAATTCACGCGACTGTTATCTTTCACTTAAAACATATCCCGTTAAAACTTTTTGCGATTTGAGGTTTTTGTATGGCTCCATCTTTTAAAGCCTTTAGAATCAGTATTGAATATACGTTCAAACGTTCATAAAAAATTCCCAACGTGTCGATTTTCACAAATTATACTTTAATTAATTCACGGGACTTTTATCTCTTTCCTAATACATATCCCGTTAAAACTTTTTGCGATTTGAGGTTTTTGTATGGCTCCATCGTTTAAAGCCTTTAGAATCAGTATTGCGCATATTCAAACGTTCATAAAAAAATTCCCAACGTGTCGAACCGTATTGGAGCCGTATTGGATCAACTGGGTAATTGCGCAGCTTCTATTTTACCGGGTAAGCTACATAGGATCCCCTCATCAGCCTAAAAGACTATAAAAAGTCTTAAGATGTGGTAAATTGTTGATTAAATTAATATTCATTAGATTATTAATTATCACCCCTTCGAAATAAATGAAGAAATCCTGAAAATCCTTCAACTTGTTCAAAATTAGCGCACATAACTTAATAAAACGTTTTTGTTACCGTCGTCCGAATGTGATTTTAACTTTAGTTTCCTGGATGAGATGTTTTCGAGAGACCTCTTTCAAATTAAATACATACGTAATCAATGTAGTCGCTTATTGGATCTAACTTTTTTTGATACTCTCTCACCTGCTTGTTTGGATTTGGCAGTGCGAATTTTTAATAATGTGCTATTGCAGGCTTTTAAATCATCGGTTCCCTTCCGGACCGTTCGACCATCTTCGAATAATTCCTGGTTTTCTAATGAGCTTCGTGTTTTGAGGAACATGAAAACTGAGTGCTATAAATTGTTCTGCAGATCACCTTCGGCTTTAAGTCTATTAAATTATTCATCTGCAAGGAACAGATATAATCGTTTATGTAAACATGAATACCAACGCTGTATTTTAAAAGTTAAGCATAATTTATCCTAAATTCTTGGGTGATCCTAAATTCTTTTGGAACTTTATTAGTACTAAAAGAAAGAGTGATGTTTTTCCAACTTCTATGAAGTTTCGAGATACTGAGACAAATGATGCTGTAACGATTTGTGCTTTTTTCGACGATTATTTTAAATATAATTAAAAAACAGACGCAGCAATTCAGTTGGGGAAAATTGGTTCCTAGAAAAAATATAGAGAAAATATAGAGAAGGGAAGCCAGATGCAACTTTTCCATTTCACACACATTTATGAAAACAGCGGCGTTTGAGGGCAGTTAAAAGCTAGACCAATATCATTGCATACCTTTAGGTATAACAGAATTTTGCTTTATACCCGCCTCATAAACATAATTAATTAGATGATCACGATATAAATATCACACACTGTAGGAAACCAATCTATCAATAATCTATCAATAATTAAATCTATCAATAATTAAAACCTTAAATCACAAACTAAAAATACTAGAATAACCTTCCTTAAAGTCCTTCAAAACCTAACGCCTTCCGAAGAGGACGAAGCGAAAAAAGCGAGGTCTATGAAAATTTCACTAATTTGTTATATATCCGATTAGGCAATCTTTTTTCCTTTTGTGTAAAAAATATATCATAGAGGAATCTGATAATGCTTCGGAACTTGACCGGGAAAACCAAATTTTCCATGGCACTTAGTTTGACCTCAAGTAATACAAATCCTTTTATACCACTCTAATAAATTTTGTTCTTGTATAACTTTCAACACACTTTTTTAATAACGGTAAAACAATGAAGAGGAAGATAAGATGAAAATCAATTGAAAGAAAAGTCAAGTCGAATGGGTCCTTTTTTCCCTACCAAAAAACTTTCCTTTAGAAATGTTAAAAACGTGGTTGTGAAGCACAAAAAGAGCAGACTATAAACCGAAAACTTACCCACGCTCCTCTCAGATGCGTTCTACCGCTTAACAACCATGTACTACCACGCTCCAAAGCGTCACATTAAAACCATGTTTTTCTTTACTTCGACACCAGGTGTAAATGTTATAACGAAAGCAAAAAGAAGATTAATAAGAAAAACAGTAAATTACTCCTAACAATTTTTGTAGTGTTAGCAGATTCAAAAAGGGCCACCAAGTAGGGGCACAAAGGATTATCGAAAAATCATATCTGATCCATTATTAGGGCGCTTCAAAAAATTATCAATTGTTTCTTCCTTTTTTCCTTACCTTGCCCAAAGTCGGTCCTCCTCTAAACCTACAGAGAAGTGACTTTTATCATGGATTAATTGTGGGTACATGTCTATGCCTCGCTGGCCTTATTTTAAGCGTCTTTTCTTTTCCCCTCTATAACAATTTCTTACTTTTTTTTCTTCTCTCCCTCTCTTTTTCTTCTTTTCAATATTTTTATCATTCCTATTCAACCCTCGTGAAAAAGCTTCCAAGAGGCATAAAAGGACTAAAGGCAATTCAAAACGAACTCAAGAACACAAATCAAATTGGTGCCGTAATACCGGCGTGGTGGTAAATAATTTTTGATGGTATCAGTTCTTCAGCCTTTTTAAGTTTTTTTCTTTTTAGAGCATTGTTTTTCTCAAAGTAATCAATTCTTCGTTTTTTTTGTTTAATTTATTTAAAAGCTTTTCAGCTTTTAAACAAACTCCGCATACCATTGAAACTTTTTCATTTATTTTCATGACTTTTTGTCTGTGCGGTCGATACTACCGATATATTTCTTAAATCTGAAGGATTACGCCAAGGGTTGCACCAAAGGTTATGACAGAGAGGGTTAAAGGAACAGTCATTTAAAATGTATCTGAAGACTGTTTTTTTTTGCTTTCCAATAAAATGCTGCCCCAGTTTTGACTCTAACTTAAAAAATGAGGTGTTGGGGATCAACTTGTCGAATGGAGATTCAAAGGAAAAGGAAGGAAAACCAAGTAAGAACGCCTTGACATCAATAATTTGAACTTTACTAATAAAAAAACTTTTTTACATTCAAAAAATATTGATTATTTAATAAGTTAATTCTATTTCACATTAAATCCATAAAACTCTTTAGTAACCATTTGGGAACCTAATAAAATGATGATTAATTAAGACGAAAATAATGTGAGCGAGGACTTGTAATATGCTAATGAGACTTTATGACTATTATAGAATTATTCGGAAAAAAATTTCGTTCTTTTATGTTTTAAGGACACCAGTAAGAAACACGCCTACATGGGCGATTAAGGAAATCATGGACAATTGTGTTCTTTAAATTCAACCATTGAAATTGTTGTAAAAATTTCATTATCCATTTAAAGCCTTTTAAAGCCTTTAGAATCAATATTGCGTATATTCAAACGTTCATAAAAAAATTCCCTACGTGTCGATGTTTACAAATTGTACTTTAGTTAATTCAAGGGACTGTTATCTCTTTCTTAAAACATATCCCGTTAAAACTTTTTGCGATTTTAGGTTTTTGTTTGGTTCCATCTTTAAAGCCTTTAGAATCAATATTGCGTATATTCAAACATTCATAAAAAATTCCCAACGTGTCGATTTTTACAAATTGTACTTTAATTAATTGACGCGACTGTTATCTTTCTCTTAAAACATATCCCGTTAAAACTTTTTGCGATTTGAGGTTTTTGTATGGTTCCATCTTTTAAAGCCTTTAGAATCAATATTGCGTATATTCAAACGTTCATAAAAAAATTCCCAACGTGTTGATTTTTACAAATTTTACTTTAATTAATTCACGCGACTGTTATCTTTCTCTTAAAACATATCCCGTTAAAACATTTTCCGATTTGAGGTTTTTGTATGGTTCCATCGTTTGAAGCCTTTAGAATCAATATTGCGTATATTCAAACGTTCATAAAAAAATTCCCGACGTGTCGATTTTTACAAATTGTACTTTAATTAATTCACGCGACTGTTATCTTTCACTCAAAACATATCCCGTTAAAACTTTTTCCGATTTGAGGTTTTTGTATGGCTCCATCTTTTAAAGCCTTTAGAATCAGTATTGCGCATATTCAAACGTTCATAAAAAATTCCCAACGTGTCGATTTTTACAAATTGTACTTTAATTAATTCACGGGACTGTTATCTTTCTCCTAAAACATATCCTGTTAAAACTTTTTGCGATTTGAGGTTTTTGTATGGTTCCATCTTTTGAAGCCTTTAGAATCAGTATTGCGCATATTCAAACGTTCATAAAAAAATTCCCAACTTGTCGATTTTTACAAATTGTACTTTAGTTAATTCACGGGACTGTTATCTCTTTCTTAAAACATATCCCGTTAAAACTTTTTGCGATTTGAGGTTTTTGTATGGTTCCATCTTTTAAAGCCTTTAGAATCAATATTGCGTATATTCAAACGTTCATAAAAAAATTCCCAACGTGTCGATTTTTATAGATTGTACTTTAATTAATTCACGGGACTGTTATCTCTTTCTTAAAACATATCCCGTTAAAACTTTTTGCGAGTTGAGGTTTTTGTATGGTTCCATCTTTTAAAGCCTTCAGAATCAATATTGCGTATATTCAAACGTTCATAAAAAAATTCCCAACTTGTCGATTTTTACAAATTTTACTTTAGTTAATTCACGCGACTGTTTTTCTCTTAAAACATATCCCGTTAAAACTTTTTGCGATTTGAGGTTTTTGTATGGTTCCATCTTTTGAAGCCTTTAGAATCAAATTGCGTATATTCAAACGTTCATAAAAAAATTCACAACGTGTCGATTTTTACAAATTGTACTTTAATTAATTCACGCGACTATTATCTTTCACTTAAAACATATCCCGTTAAAGCTTTTTGCGATATGAGGTTTTTGTATGGCTCCATCTTTTAAAGCCTTTAGAATCAGTATTGAATATACGTTCAAACGTTCATAAAAAATTCCCAACGTGTCGATTTTTACAAATTATACTTTAATTAATACACGGGACTGTTATCTCTTTCCTAAAACATATCTCGTTAAAACTTTTTGCGATTTGAGGTTTTTGTATGGCTCCATCTTTTGAACCCTTTAGTATCAGTATTGAATATACGTCCAAACGTTCATAAAAAAATTCACAACATGCCGATTTTTATAAATTGTACTTTATTTAATTCAGGGGACTGTTGCCTCCTTCTTGAAATGTGTCTCGTTAAAACTTTTTGTGATTTAAAGTTTTTGTGAACCCTTTAATTAACCATAATGCTTCCCCTCTCTACGGCTGGGCAGCAATTATCTGAGACAGGAAAAGTGTACGGAGCTGCTCTTAGTATCATTTTCTTCTAATTAAAGTCTTTTTGTTTTATTTTACATATGTTTTTAATAAGTAATTTATAGTTTTTGATATGAAAATTTAATCCCCAAAAGCATGCAGCGGAATTTTTCCATAAAAATAAGGGCTTTTGTGAGTTCGCCCTATGCTGAATTCGCCCTATGCTAACTTCACACCAGTCTAACAATGTTAATAATGTAAGTATACAATTTTTATTCTTAATTCTTTTCGACCTTCTTAATTTGTTTTCATTTTCTTCTACATCTTCGGTAGGAAAAGGGCAAATATTGTGAATAGAGTGTTTTGTCTCGCCAGTACTTGTCCTTACGTCTACCATTCTACAAATACCATCCTTCCCCATAATGGTATTTGTTACCATTCCCCTTCTCCAATTCATTGGAGGAACATTATCTTCCTTTAGAAGGACCAATTCCCCTTGTTTTATAATCTTTGAAGGATGTTTCCCTTTGAACCGTTTTTTAAGTTCTGTCAAATATTCACTTGACCAGCGGTTCCAAAATTCTTTGGAATTTCTCTCCACTGCTTTCCTGTGGTCTCGCAGCCCGTGATAACATTGATTATCACTGCTATCTATAATGGTTGACAGAGCTTCACCGGATAGAAAATGGCCAAGTGTTAAAACTTGGAAATCATTTGGGTTATCAGAAAGGGGTATAAGTGGTCTCGAATTTAAGACAGCTTCAATTTGTGTCATTAAAGTGCACATTTCTTCAAATTTCATAACACCGTCTATAACCTTGAAGAAATGTTTTTTCCCACTTCAGCTTTCACTTCAGCTTCCCATAACCCTCCTATATGTGGAGATCTAGATCTAATCCGAAACCACTTCCAGGTGCACTGCCTTTGTGGCAAAACATACAAAAACGCATACATATGCCTTGTCACACCTTTTACCTCTTATTTTATGGTGAATATAAATTGGAACAAGAAAATCTGTCCCAACATCCAAAAATGGTCTTGTCCCAATTAATCTATCTTCGGGTAAATTCCCAATTAATTGATGCATAGGCCGGGGGTTAGCTTTGAAACAGCGGTAACATTTGGCTACAACCTTTCTAGTTATTTGTCGCCCACGAAGTGGCCAAAATTTTTGCCTCACAATCGCTAAAAGCCCTTGAGGTCCGACATGAAAGTCCTTTCTGTGAATATATTCTATTAGAGGAATAACTAGTTCATCATTGTACGGAAGGAGAATTAGATGTTTTGCTTCGTAGCGCAACTTACTCTGCTCAATTCTTCATCCGACTCTAATAAGGCCTTTGGCCATCAATTATTAGAGATCAATTATTTTAGAATCAATTATTGGAGATAGTGTATTAATTTTTGACTTACCTGGAGAAGTTTTGTTTAGTAGAAGTAATTTTTTCTCAATACTAAAGTGCTTTTCTTGAATATTTCTTAATATTATAGCTACCGCATTTTTTTTATAAAAATACCAAGTCTGTTTAGGTTTTTGCCTATAATATCTTTAACCTTAATTACTTTAGGTATAACATTCTGTAGGAAACAAAAATTATTTCTGTGATCGATCCTATCTATCTAAGATTCCCGCATTGCAATAGCAGCAGACATTTTTATTTTCTTAATGTTGGGTATATTTTCTTCAGGAATTATCACGAAATTTCCTGCTGAACATTTGCACTCTTTAATTAAATTTGGGCCTTCAATCCACAATTTGTTCCCAATTATTTCCTTAGCCAATAAACCTCTAGATATAAAGTCTGCAGGATATTCCTTAGATTGGACATATCTAAAATTAGTACTGTCGCAATTTGATTGAATATGACTTACTCTATTGAATACGAAAATTTGTAACTTTGCAGGATCTAACTTCAACCAACTTAAAACAATTTCTGAGTCAGTATAGAAAAATGTCCTATCCAATTTCATTTTTATACTATTTATTACTTTGTTATAGAGTTCAATCAATAAAACGGCCGCGCATAGCTCATGTCTTGGCAATGTTATAACCTTAGTAGGTGATACGCGCCACTTTGAAGCAGCTATGTTAGTATATATGGATCCCGATTCGTCACAGGATTCTATATAAATAACTGCTTCATATGCTTTCATTGAAGCGTCGCAAAAACCATGTAACTCAATCATTTCTGGATTGTTACAAATTATACGCCTGGAAATTTTAACCGCACTGAGATTTGGCAAGTCCTTTTTGACCTTGTTCCATTCATTTAATATATTACAAGGGACATCTTCATCCCAGTTTATTTTTAATTTCCAGAGGCCCTGTAACAATATCTTTGTAGTAACGATGACTGGATGTACTAAGCTTAAGGAATCAAATAATTTGGATACATCGGATAAAATATTTCTTTTTGTAATTTTATTGTTGTAATCCCAATTGCATTTCATCAGAAACTCAACCGTGTTTCGTAACCAGGTTACTCCTAATGCCTTTATCCTGCTTTCTTGGTCCATGTCAATATTCAATTCTATTTCCCGGTCTTCTTTTGAAATTTTTTCCAATAATTTTGTGCTATTAGAGCACCATTTGCGTAACTTAAACTCATATTTACTTAAGATTCTAATTAATTGCTTTTGTAAATTTTCTATTTCTGTTTCCCCCCGTCATTAAATCGTCCATATAAAAATCGAATTACTGTTTTTAAAGCGTATGTTTTTAATGGTTCTTTGGAGTTCCATCGCCAAAAGATTAACTGGAACTTTTGATTGCTTTCTTCTACCCAGATTTGCCTGTACATTTTTTCAATGTCCGCTGAGAACACAAATTTATGTTTCCTGAATCTTAAAATAATATTAAATAAATCTTCCTGTAGTCTTGGACCTACAAGCAAAATATCATTTAGAGACGTGTTTTTTGAAGTTTTAGCTGAACCATCAAGAACTACTCTCAGTTTCGTTGTAGAATTTTCTGGACGAAGAACGCCATGATGTGGAAGATAATAATTTTCATTAAATTCCGAAACATTTCTTATTGACTTCATATTCCCTAAATTCAAATATTCTCTCATAAACATATGGTATTGCTCTTTGAAACAATTATTTTTATTTAGTTTGCGTTCTAAACTATAAAATCGTCGTTCAGCTTGCAATGTTGATTCGCCAATATATTTCGGAGATTTTTTGAAAGGCAGTGACACCACAAATTTGTTATCACATGCTATATTCACATTTTCTTGAAAATTTTTCTCACATTCTTTTCCCCTACTGTTTGCTGTTCAATCTTTTGTTGAACTTCTTCAAGCTCCCAAAATTTTCTTAATTGGTGGTGTAAACCATTTTCGGTGTGAGAAACAATTCCGCAATATAGAGAATTTTTTTCTACATTTGCTGGACCACAGGCTATCCAACCAAATACACTATTTTGGAGTATGTATTTCACTTTGCTTCAAACTATTTGACCTTGCTTTATTAGAGAGTAAAATATTTCGGCTCCTAATAGTATATCAATCTTACTAGGAATGTCAAATTGAGGATCTGCTAACTCAATATTTTCTGGAATTCCTCCCTTAATTATTTTTTGAGCTGGGAGATCAGAAAAAATCTTGTTAACGACCAATAAATCAATATCGGTAATAAAATTAGAATTACGGCTCTATTCTGGCTGGTTTACTAAAGTCACCACTTTTACAAATAGTAAATATTTTACTATTTACAAAGGTTTCGTATTCTGAGAGAAATTGAAAAATTATTTTCCTTATTATTTTGTAAAAATCAGAAAACGTGTTGACAGTTTTTTGAAATCACAGCCAATTCGAGTTTTACTTACGAATTGAACAATTTTAATTTTTTGACCGTGAAAATAATTATGGAAGAAGATATTCTTTTGTTGCTGGATATTTACGAAGCAGAGGATAAACGACAAAGAAGAATTGAGAGGCGCCGTTACTTAAGACACCTTCGCGATGTTAATGATCCATTTTTAATGAACGAAGGAGACTTCATAAAAAATTTTCGATTACCGCAATCTTTAGTTTTAAATATTATAGAAGAAATTCAGCCTTATGATATTCATAAAACCCGATTACCATTAACGGTAAGGTTCCTCATAGCCTTATATTCCTTTGGGCACGGTTCATACCAAAAATGCGTAGGGATCACTGCATCCAACCAATGAGTCAATCATCAGTGTCACGCACCACTAATGAAATATCAAAATTATTAATTCGGGTAAAAAATAAGGAAATTGCATTTCCTAAATCTATTGAGGAACAACTAGTAGTTCAAACAGGGTAAGGAAGGTGTCTACCTTATACCTTGTCATACATCTACATACTCATAATATTTCCTATTTGTAGATATTTTGCGAAATATGGAATTTCTGATCTACTGAAAATAAGTAATTTTACTCAAATGGCTTTTAAATTTTATTATGAAAATATACTTTCCTTTATAAATTTTTCATTATTAATAATATTTAAATTTGAACGCTACAACGAAAATTTTTTTGTCATTTAGATTTTCCCCATGCATGGTGAACTAAATAAGTTTATCAGTTGTAAACAAATTTTCAGAATATCAATATTTAGTAAATTTTACTAGAAATTTACAAAAGCAGAAATATAATTTATAGTAAAGTTTATTTTCGGAATAGAGCTGTTAATGGATTTAATTTTGACATTTATTCTTTCGTTAACATTGGACTTATTTTCTCCGATTCCTTCAATAATTAAGTTAACTTTTTCGGCAATAACTTTTAATTTATTTTTAAGATTATTATATTACCCATATTATATTATGGGTCTTACTTGAGACCCACTGTCTAGTAACGCTCTGGCTTCTATGGATTTTCCATTTAAGCCTTCAACTTTTATACGTGCTGTAAATAGTAAAATGTACTTTTCCAGATTTGTTAAATTGCTAAGTTGGAATAGAGATTTCATCACTGCACTTTTAGAGTGAGATTGCTCCTTATGTAAAAGTGCATGGTGGGCGTTATTACATATTTTGCAATTGGCTGCACCGCAAGTTTTACTTCCGTGTCCACTTTTTAAGCACTTCACACATAATTTATTTGCAAGAACTTTATTCCATCAATCGCTTATAGCTAA
Source organism: Physocephala rufipes (assembly GCA_963966595.1). Lineage (NCBI taxonomy): Eukaryota > Metazoa > Arthropoda > Insecta > Diptera > Conopidae > Physocephala > Physocephala rufipes. Next base: position 43,656 of record CAWZZZ010000167.1, read on the forward strand.
TGCTCTGAACGTAGAGCATCCATTTGCTGGATGGAACACCTTGCAATTCATTATGCATTTTTCTTTAGTGAAATTGCTTGTGTTATTCATGAACACATTATTAAACTGATGCGACATTGGTTTTCGAACAACTTCGAATGCTGAACATTCATGTTCTAAAAATTTTAACAAAGGATCAATTCTAGGGACCATTTTTGAATCTTCTATGGTCATTTCATATTTCAACCTTAAGTTGTCGTCAAGCTTCCTTACTAAAAGAAAGCTTATAAAGACTTGTAAAATTTGTTCTGATGACAGCTTCAAATTATTTAATGCCTGCAAAGATTCATTAATGGTCCTATGAAATGCCTTGACATTGCGAGCAGTTTCTGTCACTAATGGTGCATCAAGCAATTTTTTAAAATATATATTTCCAATGCATCTTTTATTGGTGACCTGCTTGTTGAGTATGTCCCATGCTACAGAAAAATTTGTGCTTGTTGATGGTAAATTAGCAACACAACCAGCAGCATCACCTTTTAATTTTGATTTTAAAATGCACATTTTTTCAATGTTCAAACAATCTACGGATAAAAGGCTATACGATACTTGTTCTTCCCTCTTAATATTTCTTTCTTTAGAAATCGTCGTATATTCATCCCTTAGGTCATAAAACGCTTGAACAAGTTCATCATGTTCAAAAATGTCAACATATTCATAAAATATTTTTTGGGCGGTATCTCGCGATTTTTCAACTGTCCCGAAGCATTCACTGCTATCCTTGAATGACTCGATGGCGTCTCCGAATTCGGATAGGGCAAACTGGAACCGCCTAATCAGTCCACCATTTTTTGTAGAATGCTGTTTTCGACAGCCCCTTTAGAAACTATTGGCTTATCTTTTTGGAATTTTTCAATAAGGTATTCCAATTTTGTAGTTTCTGTCTGCGCCAGTGAGCTTACCGTACCGATCTATTTTCCTTGAAGTATTTTACCTTCTTCAAACCGCCTTGACCCACCAGCTGCTTGTAATTCTCCTGAAACTCCACAAATTTATTATGGAGCTTTTCTTTAAGCTGGAGAAGGAAATCATAATTATCTCCATCAGATCCAACAGCTTGGTGGTAGAGTTTCTGGATCTCCTTTGTCAACTCTGACTGCTTATTCAATATTGCTTCCATTGCACTTTTATTATTTTATTATAATTTTTATTAGTTAGCTGATGCGATACTCTAACGCTTCATACAGCGAATATATTTATTTTACTTTGTTTTTTTAAAACACAAAAACTCACATACACTTACTGCTGATACGTATACGCTTTATACAGCAGTATCACTGAAATATATATCTTTATATATTTTTTACACTACTTCATACTTATTGCTGATGCGATAATTGCACGCTTTATACAGCAATGGTATTTAAAAATTAATATGAAACAACAAAATTGAAACAAACATCGAAAATATACCGAAGAACACTCGATAAAATTAGAAAAGAATTTTTTTAAACGCGATTCAAAAAATCACATCGGGGTCACCAAAATGAAAAATCTTATATTTTTCACTGAATGAAACAGGACCGAAGCAGTTGAGCGCTTTAAAACGACTGACTTTATTGATCCATTTAGAATTACTCAATACATGGTATGGACACAGTTCGCCCCATGCGTAGAACTTGTAAATAAAAACTACTAACATGATAAGGCGCGACGCATACACTATCTGTGGTTATATTTATATTTAACTCGGTCCGCTTATCATGTGTATACGTTATCCTAAATACACTGTACCCATCAACTTGGTTCCCAAGACTTGTGTTAACACAAGGGGTCATTATATATACAAGATAAGGCGAAATACGTTTCCCACGAATTCTTATCATTTATAAGACTTCTCGTATCCAGCTCTCATAGTTTCATAATTAAACATACTCCCCGCGTTGAAATAGTTTACTCTTTCAATTATACAATATTTGTTTAATTATAAGTAATTTATTTAATTATAAGTAATTAAAAACTATTTCTTTATACATACAAAATAATGTATAACATTATTATTATTTTTTCTTACTATGTTTGTACATATTAATTTTTTGTTTTTCCAAATTACTTGCGGGAGTGCAGATTAAGAAGGTCGAAACTTATACATCTATTTATTTAATTATTTATTTATTGTAAGTGCCTTATTTAATCCCTATCTACCCTACTTTCAACGGCCGAACGCTAAACCTCCAATGGGGATGACACCCGATGTTGCAGCACATAGTTTTCTTATGACGTAAAATCCCACGATGACCGCAGCTCCCAGCAAAAGAAGGTTTGTAGCGCTTAATCCGTAATGGGCTACATCGTGTAAGTCGATATCCCAATTAGTAGGGAATCCCAAAATTTCTTTTGGCCTTGGAATTTTTGGAATCTTGAAAGTCTCCAATTCGCCTTCAATTTTTATATGCTTCAGAGGAGGCAAATGGTCCGTAATATTGAGGACTGGGACGTGAAAAGCAACTTCGGTTAATAGATCGTCATAGGCCCACAACGTTACGTCTGAAGTCATGGCTTGGCAACCGGAGCGTAATTGTATGATGCCTTGTTCCTTGGACTTAATCGTTTTTCGGAATCCTCCGCACGTCACGTCCATCGTAGTTTCTCCGAATACCGAATACAGCCATGAATTTGTTGTATGTAACTGCAACCAAACAGCTTCTGGGGGCATCACATTAACTTCGCATGTTGTAGGTAGGGTTCGCCTTTTCAGAAAAAGTTCCACTTCACATTTGTTTGGTTATTTTTCCAGACCATTTCGTTTTGTTTCTTCATTATATCCTCAGTGATATTTTGAACCGAGGATTGGTTTTTCAGCAACTCCAGTATATAACTCCATGATATTCCAGGAATTTCTTACTAGCCCTACTCTGCCTTGGCTTTCCAAAAATATACCTGCTTTGTGTTTTAAATTTTCTATTTTAACTTGGCCTCTTATAATAGGAAATACAACTAACAATGTTAATAATGTAAGTATACAATTTTTATTCTTAATTCTTTTCGACCTTCTTAATTTGTTTTCATTTTCTTCTACATCTTCGGTAGGAAAAGGGCAAATATTGTGAATAGAGTGTTTTGTCTCGCCAGTACTTGTCCTTACGTCTACCATTCTACAAATACCATCCTTCCCCATAATGGTATTTGTTACCATGCCCCTTCTCCAATTCATTGGAGGAACATTATCTTCCTTTAGAAGGACCAATTCCCCTTGTTTTATAATCTTTGAAGGATGTTTCCCTTTGAACCGTTTTTTAAGTTCTGTCAAATATTCACTTGACCAGCGGTTCCAAAATTCTTTGGAATTTCTCTCCACTGCTTTCCTGTGGTCTCGCAGCCCGTGATATCACTGCTATCTATAATGGTTGACAGAGCTTCACCGGATAGAAAATGGCCAAGTGTTAAAACTTGGAAATCATTTGGGTTATCAGAAAGGGGTATAAGTGGTCTCGAATTTAAGACAGCTTCAATTTGTGTCATTAAAGTGCACATTTCTTCAAATTTCATAACACCGTCTATAACCTTGAAGAAATGTTTTTTCACAGCTTTCACTTCAGCTTCCCATAACCCTCCTATATGTGGAGATATAGCGGGAATAAACACCCATTCAATTTCATTTTCTGCACAAAAGGTTGTTAATGTTTCCCTATGTTCATTATTCTTAAAAAGTTCATAAATTTCTTTTAGGTGGTTTGCAGCACCTACGAAGTTAGTTCCGTTATCTGAATAGATTTTCAACGGGCAGTTCCGACGTGCGACAAATCGTTTTAGAGCTCCAATAAAAGCAGCTGAACTTAAATCCGAAACCACTTCCAGGTGCACTGCCTTTGTGGCAAAACATACAAAAACGCATACATATGCCTTGTCACACCTTTTACCTCTTATTTTATGGTGAATATAAATTGGAACAAGAAAATCTGTCCCAACATCCAAAAATGGTCTTGTCCCAATTAATCTATCTTCGGGTAAATTCCCAATTAATTGATGCATAGGCCGGGGGTTAGCTTTGAAACATCGGTAACATTTGGCTACAACCTTTCTAGTTATTTGTCGCCCACGAAGTGGCCAAATTTTTTGCCTCAAAATCGCTAAAAGCCCTTGAGGTCCGACATGAAAGTGCTTTCTGTGAATATATTCTATTAGAGGAATAACTAGTTCATCATTGTACGGAAGGAGAATTAGATGTTTTGCTTCGTAGCGCAACTTACTCTGCTCAATTCTTCATCCGACTCTAATAAGGCCTTTGGCCATCAATTATTAGAGATCAATTATTTTAGAATCAATTATTGGAGATAGTGTATTAATTTTTGACTTACCTGGAGAAGTTTTGTTTAGTAGAAGTAATTTTTTCTCAATACTAAAGTGCTTTTCTTGAATATTTCTTAATATTATAGCTACCGCATTTTTTTTATAAAAATACCAAGTCTGTTTAGGTTTTTGCCTATAATATCTTTAACCTTAATTACTTTAGGTATAACATTCTGTAGGAAACAAAAATTATTTCTGTGATCGATCCTATCTATCTAAGATTCCCGCATTGCAATAGCAGCAGACATTTTTATTTTCTTAATGTTGGGTATATTTTCTTCAGGAATTATCACGAAATTTCCTGCTGAACATTTGCACTCTTTAATTAAATTTGGGCCTTCAATCCACAATTTGTTCCCAATTATTTCCTTAGCCAATAAACCTCTAGATATAAAGTCTGCAGGATATTCCTTAGATTGGACATATCTAAAATTAGTACTGTCGCAATTTGATTGAATATGACTTACTCTATTGAATACGAAAATTTGTAACTTTGCAGGATCTAACTTCAACCAACTTAAAACAATTTCTGAGTCAGTATAGAAAAATGTCCTATCCAATTTCATTTTTATACTATTTATTACTTTGTTATAGAGTTCAATCAATAAAACGGCCGCGCATAGCTCATGTCTTGGCAATGTTATAACCTTAGTAGGTGATACGCGCCACTTTGAAGCAGCTATGTTAGTATATATGGATCCCGATTCGTCACAGGATTCTATATAAATAACTGCTTCATATGCTTTCATTGAAGCGTCGCAAAAACCATGTAACTCAATCATTTCTGGATTGTTACAAATTATACGCCTGGAAATTTTAACCGCACTGAGATTTGGCAAGTCCTTTTTGACCTTGTTCATTCATTTAATATATTACAAGGGACATCTTCATCCCAGTTTATTTTTAATTTCCAGAGGCTCTGTAACAATATCTTTGTAGTAACGATGACTGGATGTACTAAGCTTAAGGAATCAAATAATTTGGATACATCGGATAAAATATTTCTTTTTGTAATTTTATTGTTGTAATCTCAATTGCATTTCATCAGAAACTCAACCGTGTTTCGTAACCAGGTTACTCCTAATGCCTTTATCCTGCTTTCTTGGTCCATGTCAATATTCAATTCTATTTCCCGGTCTTTTGAATTTTTTTCCAATAATTTTGGGCTATTAGAGAACCATTTGCGTAACTTAAACTCATATTTACATAAGATTCTACTTAATTGCTTTTGTAAATTTTCTATTTCTGTTTCCCCCCGTCATTAAATCGTCCATATAAAAATCGGATTACTGTTTTTAAAGCGTATGTTTTGAATGGTTCTTGAGAGTTCCATCGCCAAAAGATTAACTGGAACTTTTGATTGCTTTCTTCTACCCAGATTTGCCTGTACATTTTTTCAATGTCCGCTGAGAACACAAATTTATGTTTCCTGAACCTTAAAAGAATATTAAATAAATCTTCCTGTAGTCTTGGACCTACAAGCAAAATATCATTTAGAGACGTGTTTTTTGAAGTTTTAGCTGAACCATCAAAAACTACTCTCAGTTTTGTTGTAGAACTTTCTGGACGAAGAACGCCATGATGTAGAAGATAATATTTTTGATTATATTCCGAAACATTTCTTATTAACTTCATATTCCCTAAATTCAAATATTCTCTCATAAACATATGGTATTGCTCTTTAAGACAATTATTTTTATTTAGTTTGCGTTCTAAACTATAAAATCGTCGTTCAGCTTGCAATGTTGATTCTCCAATATATTTCGGAGATTTTTTGAAAGGCAGTGACACCACAAATTTGTTATCACATGCTATATTCACATTTTCTTGAAAATTTTTCTCACATTTCTTTTCCCCTACTGTTTGCTGTTCAATCTTTTGTTGAACTTCTTCAAGCTCCCAAAATTTTCTTAATTGGTGGTGTAAACTATTTTCGGTGTGAGAAACAATTCCGCAATATAGAGATTTTTTTTCTACATTTGCTGGACCACAGGATATCCAACCAAATACACTATTTTGAAGTATGTATTTCACTTTGCTTAAAACTATTTGACCTTGCTTTATTATAGAGTAAAATATTTCGGCTCCTAATAGTATATCAATCTTACTAGGAATGTCAAATTGAGGATCTGCTAACTCAATATTTTCTGGAATTTCTCCCTTAATTATTTTTTGAGCTGGGAGATCAGAAAAATTCTTGTTAACGACCAATAAATCAATATCGGTAATAAAATTAGAATTAATGGATTTAATTTTGACATTCATTCTTTCGTTAACATTGGACTTATTTTCTATTTCGATTCCTTCAATAATTAAGTTAACTTTTTTGGCAATAACTTTTAAATTATTTTTAAGATTATTATATTACCCATATTATATCATGGGTCTTACTTGAGACCCACTGTCTAGTAACGCTCTGGCTTCTATGGATTTTCCATTTAAGCCTTCAACTTTTATACGTGCTGTAAATAGTAAAATGTACTTTTCCAGATTTGTTAAATTGCTAAGTTGGAATAGAGATTTCATCACTGCACTTTTAGAGTGAGATTGTTCCTTATGTAAAAGTGCATGGTGGGCGTTATTACATATTTTGCAATTGGCTGCACCGCAAGTTTTACTTCCGTGTCCACTTTTTAAGCACTTCACACATAATTTATTTGCAAGAACTTTATTCCATCTATCGCTTATAGGTAATGCTCTGAACATAGAGCATCCATTTGCTGGTTGGAACACCTTGCAATTCATTATGCATTTTTCTTTAGTGAAATTGCTTGTGTTATTCATGAACACATTGTTAAACTGATGCGACATTGGTTTCTGAACAACTTCCAATGCTGAACATTCACGTTCTAAAAATTTTAACAAAGGATAAATTCTAGGGACCATTTTTGAATCTTCTATGGTCATTTCATATTTCAACCTTAAGTTGTCGTCAAGCTTCCTTACTAAAAGAAAGCTTATAAAGACTTGTAAAATTTGTTCTGATGACAGCTTCAAATTATTTAATGCCTGCAAAAATTCATTAATGGTCCTATGAAAAGCCCTGACATTGCGAGCAGTTTCTGTCACTAATGGTGCATCAAGCAATTTTTTAAAATATATATTTCCAATGCATCTTTTATTGGTGACCTGCTTGTTGAGTATGTCCCATGCTACAGAAAAATTTGTGCTTGTTGATGGTAAATTAGCAACACAACCAGCAGCATCACCTTTTAATTTTGATTTTAAAATGCACATTTTTTCAAAGTTCAAACAATTCTTTGAACGTCTCCCAGTTAGAATAATCCCCATCAAAAGAGGGAGTATCTACGGATAGAAGGCTATACGATACTTGTTCTTCCCTCTTAATATTTCTTTCTTTAGAAATCGTCGTATATTCATCCCTTAGGTCATAAAACGCTTGAACAAGTTCATCATGTTCAAAAATGTCAACATATTCATAAAATATTTTTTGGGCGGTATCTCGCGATTTTTCAACTGTCCCGAAGCATTCACTGCTATCCTTGAATGCCTCGATGGCGTCTCCGAATTCGGATAGGGCAAACTGGAACTGCCTAATCAGTCCACCATTTTTTGTAGAATGCTGTTTTCGACAGCCCCTTTAGAAACTATTGGCTTATCTTTTTGGAATTTTTCAATAAGGTATTCCAATTTTGTAGTTTCTGTCTGCGCCAGTGAGCTTACCGTACCGATCTATTTTCCTTGAAGTATTTTACCTTCTTCAAACCGCCTTGACCCACCAGCTGCTTGTAATTCTCCTGAAACTCCACAAATTTATTATGGAGCTTTTCTTTAAGCTGGAGAAGGAAATCATAATTATCTCCATCAGATCCAACAGCTTGGTGGTAGAGTTTCTGGATCTCCTTTGTCAACTCTGACTGCTTATTCAATATTGCTTCCATTGCACTTTTATTATTTTATTATAATTTTTATTAGTTAGCTGATGCGATACTCTAACGCTTCATACAGCGAATATATTTATTTTACTTTGTTTTTTTAAAACACAAAAACTCACATACACTTACTGCTGATACGTATACGCTTTATACAGCAGTATCACTGAAATATATATCTTTATATATTTTTTACACTACTTCATACTTATTGCTGATGCGATAATTGCACGCTTTATACAGCAATGGTATTTAAAAATTAATATGAAACAACAAAATTGAAACAAACATCGAAAATATACCGAAGAACACTCGATAAAATTAGAAAAGAATTTTTTTAAACGCGATTCAAAAAATCACATCGGGGTCACCAAAATGAAAAATCTTATATTTTTCACTGAATGAAACAGGACCGAAGCAGTTGAGCGCTTTAAAACGACTGACTTTATTGATCCATTTAGAATTACTCAATACATGGTATGGACACAGTTCGCCCCATGCGTAGAACTTGTAAATAAAAACTACTAACATGATAAGGCGCGACGCATACACTATCTGTGGTTATATTTATATTTAACTCGGTCCGCTTATCATGTGTATACGTTATCCTAAATACACTGTACCCATCAACTTGGTTCCCAAGACTTGTGTTAACACAAGGGGTCATTATATATACAAGATAAGGCGAAATACGTTTCCCACGAATTCTTATCATTTATAAGACTTCTCGTATCCAGCTCTCATAGTTTCATAATTAAACATACTCCCCGCGTTGAAATAGTTTACTCTTTCAATTATACAATATTTGTTTAATTATAAGTAATTTATTTAATTATAAGTAATTAAAAACTATTTCTTTATACATACAAAATAATGTATAACATTATTATTATTTTTTCTTACTATGTTTGTACATATTAATTTTTTGTTTTTCCAAATTACTTGCGGGAGTGCAGATTAAGAAGGTCGAAACTTATACATCTATTTATTTAATTATTTATTTATTGTAAGTGCCTTATTTAATCCCTATCTACCCTACTTTCAACGGCCGAACGCGAAACCTCCAATGGGGATGACACCCGATGTTGCAGCTCATAGTTTTCTTATGATGTAAAATCTCACGATGACCGCAGCTCCCAGCAAAAGAAGGTTTGTAGCGCTTAATCCGTAATGGGCTACATCGTGTAAGTCGATATCCCAATTGGTAGGGAATCCCAAAATTTCTTTTGGCCTTGGAATTTTTGGAATCTTGAAAGTCTCCAATTCGCCTTCAATTTTTATATGCTTCAGAGGAGGCAAATGGTCCGTAATATTGAGGAATGGGACGTGAAATGCAACTTCGGTTAATAGATCGTCATAGGCCCACAACGTTACGTCTGAAGTCATGGCTTGGCAACCGGAGCGTAATTGTATGATGCCTTGTTCCTTGGACTTAATCGTTTTTCGGAATCCTCCGCACGTCACGTCCATCGTAGTTTCTCCGAATACCGAATACAGCCATGAATTTGTTGTATGTAACTGCAACCAAACAGCTTCTGGGGCCATCACATTAACTTCGCATGTTGTAGGTAGGGTTCGCCTTTTCAGAAAAAGCTCCACTTCACATTTCGCCGTATTTGTATTGAAAATTGGATGTGTCTGTGGACAGATCAATAATTTTTCCATCTTTTGACAATGGAACATATTCTCTTCCTTCAGTCCGTAATACACACTTCTTCGACTATCTAGTAGTATGTATTGGAACGTTGGTTTCACACTGACAAAGTATCCATCATAAAGTGTGGGATACGAATGGCTGGAAAACATTTCAAACCTTTCTCTATATATTAAAGGTATTTTTACATTAAAGATGACAGAGTGATTCATAGAACGTCCTGTCACCGTGGCGATATGTCCTTGCTCTAGAGGATCCGTGTCGGGCAATTGCAAATTATCGTCGACGCTCATCATGATGCTTCTAATATGCTGCTGAAATTTGTCCAGTGGTAACAGTTGTTTCAGAAAGTTCCCTTAACATTCCAGAGAAGGTAAATCAGATTTCTTTGCAGAAGTTCAAATGATTCCAGAGCTATTCCGTAGTTAATCGCAACGTCCAAAAACATGTCATCATTTAATTTATTCCTAACAGCTTCATTAAGTTGGTAGATTGTATTTTTGATTGTTTGGTTATTTTTCCAGACCATTTCGTTTTGTTTCTTCATTATATCCTCAGTGATATTTTGAACCGAGGATTGGTTTTTCAGCAACTCCAGTATATAACTCCATGATATTCCAGGAACTTCTTACTAGCCCTACTCTGCCTTGGCTTTCCAAAAATATACCTGCTTTGTGTTTTAAATTTTCTATTTTAACTTGGCCTCTTATAATAGGAAATACAACTAACAATGTTAATAATGTAAGTATACAATTTTTATTCTTAATTCTTTTCGACCTTCTTAATTTGTTTTCATTTTCTTCTACATCTTCGGTAGGAAAAGGGCAAATATTGTGAATAGAGTGTTTTGTCTCGCCAGTACTTGTCCTTACGTCTACCATTCTACAAATACCATCCTTCCCCATAATGGTATTTGTTACCATTCCCCTTCTCCAATTCATTGGAGGAACATTATCTTCCTTTCGAAGGACCAATTCCCCTTGTTTTATAATCTTTGAAGGATGTTTCCCTTTGAACCGTTTTTTAAGTTCTGTCAAATATTCACTTGACCAGCGGTTCCAAAATTCTTTGGAATTTCTCTCCACTGCTTTCCTGTGGTCTCGCAGCCCGTGATAACATGGATTATCACTGCTATCTATAATGGTTGACAGAGCTTCACCGGATAGAAAATGGCCAAGTGTTAAAACTTGGAAATCATTTGGGTTATCAGAAAGGGGTATAAGTGGTCTCGAATTTAAGACAGCTTCAATTTGTGTCATTAAAGTGCACATTTCTTCAAATTTCATAACACCGTCTATAACCTTGAAGAAATGTTTTTTCACAGCTTTCACTTCAGCTTCCCATAACCCTCCTATATGTGGAGATATAGCGGGAATAAACACCCATTCAATTTCATTTTCTGCACAAAAGGTTGTTAATGATTCCCTATGTTCATTATTCTTAAAAAGTTCATAAATTTCTTTTAGGTTGTTTGCAGCACCTACGAAGTTAGTTCCGTTATCTGAATAGATTTTCAACGGGCAGTTCCGACGTGCGACAAATCGTTTTAGAGCTCCAATAAAAGCAGCTGAACTTAAATCCGAAACCACTTCCAGGTGCACTGCCTTTGTGGCAAAACATACAAAAACGCATACATATGCCTTGTCACACCTTTTACCTCTTATTTTATGGTGAATATAAATTGGAACAAGAAAATCTGTCCCAACATCCAAAAATGGTCTTGTCCCAATTAATCTATCTTCGGGTAAATTCCCAATTAATTGATGCATAGGCCGGGGGTTAGCTTTGAAACATCGGTAACATTTGGCTACAACCTTTCTAGTTATTTGTCGCCCACGAAGTGGCCAAATTTTTTGCCTCAAAATCGCTAAAAGCCCTTGAGGTCCGACATGAAAGTGCTTTCTGTAAATATATTCTATTAGAGGAATAACTAGTTCATCATTGTACGGAAGGAGAATTAGATGTTTTGCTTCGTAGCGCAACTTACTCTGCTCAATTCTTCATCCGACTCTAATAAGGCCTTTGGCCATCAATTATTAGAGATCAATTATTTTAGAATCAATTATTGGAGATAGTGTATTAATTTTTGACTTACCTGGAGAAGTTTTGTTTAGTAGAAGTAATTTTTTCTCAATACTAAAGTGCTTTTCTTGAATATTTCTTAATATTATAGCTACCGCATTTTTTTTTATAAAAATACCAAGTCTGTTTAGGTTTTTGCCTATAATATCTTTAACCTTAATTACTTTAGGTATAATATTCTGTAGGAAACAAAAATTATTTCTGTGATCGATCCCATCTCTCTAAGATTCCCGCATTGCAATAGCAGCAGACATTTTTATTTTCTTAATGTTGGGTATATTTTCTTCGGGAATTATTACGAAATTTCCTGCTGAACATTTGCACTCTTTAATTAAATTTGGGCCTTCAAACCACAATTTGTTCCCAATTATTTCCTTAGCCAATAAACCTCTAGATATAAAGTCTGCAGGATATTCCTTAGATTGGACATATCTAAAATTAGTACTGTCGCAATTTGATTGAATATAACTTACTCTATTGAATACGAAAATTTGTAACCTTGCAGGATCTAACTTCAACCAACTTAAAACAATTTCTGAGTCAGTATAGAAAAATGTCCTATCCAATTTCATTTTTATACTATTTATTACTTTGTTATAGAGTTCAATCAATAAAACGGCCGCGCATAGCTCATGTCTTGGCAATGTTATAACCTTAGTAGGTGATACGCGCCACTTTGAAGCAGCTATGTTAGTATATATGGATCCCGATTCGTCACAGGATTCTATATAAATAACTGCTTCATATGCTTTCATTGAAGCGTCGCAAAAACCATGTAACTCAATCATTTCTGGATTGTTACAAATTATACGCCTGGAAATTTTAACCGCACTGAGATTTGGCAAGTCCTTTTTGACCTTGTTCCATTCATTTAATATATTACAAGGGACATCTTCATCCCAGTTTATTTTTAATTTCCAGAGGCCCTGTAACAATATCTTTGTAGTAACGATGACTGGATGTACTAAGCTTAAGGAATCAAATAATTTGGATACATCGGATAAAATATTTCTTTTTGTAATTTTATTGTTGTAATCCCAATTGCATTTCATCAGAAACTCAACCGTGTTTCGTAACCAGGTTACTCCTAATGCCTTTATCCTGCTTTCTTGGTCCATGTCAATATTCAATTCTATTTCCCGGTCTTTTGAAATTTTTTCCAATAATTTTGGGCTATTAGAGAACCATTTGCGTAACTTAAACTCATATTTACATAAGATTCTACTTAATTGCTTTTGTAAATTTTCTATTTCTGTTTCCCCCCGTCATTAAATCGTCCATATAAAAATCGAATTACTGTTTTTAAAGCGTATGTTTTTAATGGTTCTTTGGAGTTCCATCGCCAAAAGATTAACTGGAACTTTTGATTGCTTTCTTCTACCCAAATTTGCCTGTACATTTTTTCAATGTCCGCTGAGAACACAAATTTATGTTTCCTGAACCTTAAAAGAATATTAAATAAATCTTCCTGTAGTCTTGGACCTACAAGCAAAATATCATTTAGAGACGTGTTTTTTGAAGTTTTAGCTGAACCATCAAAAACTACTCTCAGTCTTGTTGTAGAACTTTCTGGATGAAGAACGCCATGATGTAGAAGATAATATTTTTGATTAAATTCCGAAACATTTCTTATTAACTTCATATTCCCTAAATTCAAATATTCTCTCATAAACATATGGTATTGCTCTTTAAGACAATTATTTTTATTTAGTTTGCGTTCTAAACTATAAAATCGTCGTTCAGCTTGCAATGTTGATTCGCCAATATATTTCGGAGATTTTTTGAAAGGCAGTGACACCACAAATTTGTTATCACATGCTATATTCACATTTTCTTGAAAATTTTTCTCACATTTCTTTTCCCCTACTGTTTGCTGTTCAATCTTTTGTTGAACTTCTTCAAGCTCCCAAAATTTTCTTAATTGGTGGTGTAAACTATTTTCGGTGTGAGAAACAATTCCGCAATATAGAGATTTTTTTTCTACATTTGCTGGACCACAGGATATCCAACCAAATACACTATTTTGAAGTATGTATTTCACTTTGCTTAAAACTATTTGACCTTGCTTTATTATAGAGTAAAATATTTCGGCTCCTAATAGTATATCAATCTTACTAGGAATGTCAAATTGAGGATCTGCTAACTCAATATTTTCTGGAATTTCTCCCTTAATTATTTTTTGAGCTGGGAGATCAGAAAAAATCTTGTTAACGACCAATAAATCAATATCGGTAATAAAATTAGAATTAATGGATTTAATTTTGACATTCATTCTTTCGTTAACATTGGACTTATTTTCTATTTCGATTCCTTCAATAATTAAGTTAACTTTTTTGGCAATAACTTTTAAATTATTTTTAAGATTATTATATTACCCATATTATATCATGGGTCTTACTTGAGACCCACTGTCTAGTAACGCTCTGGCTTCTATGGATTTTCCATTTAAGCCTTCAACTTTTATACGTGCTGTAAATAGTAAAATGTACTTTTCCAGATTTGTTAAATTGCTAAGTTGGAATAGAGATTTCATCACTGCACTTTTAGAGTGAGATTGTTCCTTATGTAAAAGTGCATGGTGGGCGTTATTACATATTTTGCAATTGGCTGCACCGCAAGTTTTACTTCCGTGTCCACTTTTTAAGCACTTCACACATAATTTATTTGCAAGAACTTTATTCCATCTATCGCTTATAGGTAATGCTCTGAACGTAGAGCATCCATTTGCTGGATGGAACACCTTGCAATTCATTATGCACTTTTCTTTAGTGAAATTGCTTGTCTTATTCATGAACACATTGTTAAACTGATGCGACATTGGTTTCTGAACAACTTCCAATGCTGAACATTCACGTTCCAAAAATTTTAACAAAGGATAAATTCTAGGGACCATTTTTGAATCTTCTATGGTCATTTCATATTTCAACCTTAAGTTGTCGTCAAGCTTCCTTACTAAAAGAAAGCTTATAAAGACTTGTAAAATTTGTTCTGATGACAGCTTCAAATTATTTAATGCCTGCAAAAATTCATTAATGGTCCTATGAAAAGACCTGACATTGCGAGCAGTTTCTGTCACTAATGGTGCATCAAGCAATTTTTTAAAATATATATTTCCAATGCATCTTTTATTGGTGACCTGCTTGTTGAGTATGTCCCATGCTACAGAAAAATTTGTGCTTGTTGATGGTAAATTAGCAACACAACCAGCAGCATCACCTTTTAATTTTGATTTTAAAATGCACATTTTTTCAATTTTCAAACAATTCTTTGAACGTCTCCCAGTTAGAATAATCCCCATCAAAAGAGGGAGTATCTACGAATAGAAGGCTATACGATACTTGTTCTTCCCTCTTAATATTTCTTTCTTTAGAAATCGTCGTATATTCATCCCTTAGGTCATAAAACGCTTGAACAAGTTCATCGTGTTCAAAAATGTCAACATATTCATAAAATATTTTTTGGGCGGTATCTCGCGATTCTTCAACTGTCCCGAAGCATTCACTGCTATCCTTGAATGCCTCGATGGCGTCTCCGAATTCGGATAGGGCAAACTGGAACCGCCTAATCAGTCCACCATTTTTTGTAGAATGCTGTTTTCGACAGCCCCTTTAGAAACTATTGGCTTACCTTCTTTTTGGAATTTTGCAATATAGTATTCCAATTTTGTAGTTTCTGTCTGCGCCAGTGAGCTTACCGTACCGGATATGTTTTCCTTGAAGTACTTTTCCTTCTTCAAACCGCCTTGATTTATTATGCAGCTTTTCTTTAAGCTGAAGAAGGAAATCATAAGTATCTCCATCAGATCCAACAGCTTGATGGTAGAGTTTCTGGATCTCCTTTGCCAACTCTGTCTGCTTATTCAATACTGCTTCCATTGCACTTTTATTATTTTATTATAATTTTTGTCAGTTAGCTGATGCGATACTCTTGTGTTTCTTTAAACACAAAAACTCACATACACTTACTGCTGATGCGTATACGCTTTATACAGCAGTATCACTGCAATATATATCTTTATATATTTTTTAAACTACTTCACACTTATTGCTGTGCGATAATTGCACGCTTTATACAGCAATGGTATTTAAAAATTAATACGAAACAACAAAATCGAAACAAACATCGAAAATATACCGAAGAACACTCGATAAAATTAGAAGAGAATTTTTTTAAACGTTATTAAAAAAATCACGTTGGGGTCGCCAAAATGAAAAATCTTATATTTTTCACTGAATTAAACAGGACCGAAGCAGTTGAGCGCTTTAAAACGACTGACTTTATTGATGCATTTAGAATTACTCAATACATGGTATGGACACTGTTCGCCCCATGCGTAGAACTAATAAATAAAAACTACTTACATGATAAGGCGCGACGCAACCACATATAGTTATATTTATATTTAACTCGGTGCGCTTATCATGTGTATACGTTATCCTAAATACACTGTACCCATCAACTTGGTTCCCAAGACTTGTGTTAACACAAGGGGTCATTATATAAACAAGATAAGACGATATACGTTTCCCACGAATTCTTATCTTTTATAAGACTTATCGTATCCAGCTCTCATGGAAAGGATTGTAGCATTATAAGTCTGATAGGTACAGTTTCATAATTAAACATACTCCCCGCGTTGAAATAGTTTACTCTTTCAATTATACAATATTTGTTTAATTATAAGTTATTTATTTAATTATAAGTAATTAAAAACTATTTCTTTATACATACAAAATTATGTATAACATTATTATTATTTTTTTCTTACTATGTTTGTACATATTAATTTTTTGTTTTTCCAAATTACTTGCGGGAGTGCAGATTAAGAAGGTCGAAACTTATACATCTATTTATTTAATTATTTATTTATTGTAAGTGCCTTATTTAATCCCTATCTACCCTACTTTCAACGGCCGAACGCGAAACCTCCAATGGGGATGACACCCGATGTTGCAGCACATAGTTTTCTTATGACGTAAAATCCCACGATGACCGCAGCTCCCAGCAAAAGAAGGTTTGTAGCGCTTAATCCGTAATGGGCTACATCGTGTAAGTCGATATCCCAATTGGTAGGGAATCCAAAAATTTCTTTTGGCCTTGGAATTTTTGGAATCTTGAAAGTCTCCAATTCGCCTTCAATTTTTTTATGCTTCAGAGGAGGCAAATGGTCCGTAATATTGAGGACTGGGACTTGAAATGGAACTTCGGTATATAAATCGTCATAGGCCCACAACGTTACGTCTGAAGTCATGGCTTGGCAATCGGAGCGTAATTGTATGATGCCTTGTTCCTTGAGCTTAATCGTTTTTCCGGATCCTTCGCACGTCACGTCCATCGTAGTTTCTTCGAATACCGAATACAGCCCTGAGTTTGTTGTATGTAACTGCAACCAAACAGCTTCTGGGGGCATGACATTAACTTCGCATGTTGTAGGTAGGGTTCGCCTTTTCAGAAAAAGCTCCACTTCACATTTCGCCGTATTTGTATTGAAAATTGTATGTGTCTGTGGACAGATCAAGAATTTTTCCATCTTTTGACAATGGAACATATTCTCTTCCTTCAGTCCGTAATACACACTTCTTCGACTATCTAGTAGTATGTATTGGAACGTTGGTTTCACAATGACAAAGTATCCATCATGAAGTGTGGGATACGAATGGCTGGAAAACATTTCAAACCTTTCTCTGTATATTAAAGGTATTTTTACATTAAAGATGACAGAGTGATTCATAGAACGTCCTGTCACCGTGGCGATATGTCCTTGCTCTAGAGGATCCGTGTCGGGCAATTGCAAATTATCGTCGACGCTCATCATTATGCTTCTAATCTGCTGCTGAAATTTGTCCAGTGGTAACAGTCGTTCCAGAAAGTTCCCTTAGTATTCCAGAGAAGGTCAATCAGATTTCTTTGCAGAAGTTCAAATGATTCCAGAGCTATTCCATAGTTAATCGCAACGTCCAAAATATGTCATCATTTAATTTATTCCTAACAGCTTCATTAAGTTGGTAGATTGTATTTTTGATTGTTTGGTTATTTTTCCAGACCATTTCGTTTTGTTTCTTCATTACATCCTTAGTGATATCTTGAACCGAGGATTGGTTTTTCAGCAACTCCAGTAGATAATCGTCATTTTTCTTGCTCTGCAGGACTCTTCCTTCAAATTTTACTGCATGTTCTTCATCCATTAGACCAAACAATGAGTGGTAAACTAAAAATTTTAGCAAAGGATCTATTCTAGGGACCATTTTTGAATCTTCTATGGTCATTTCATATTTCAACTTTAAGATGTCGTCAAGCTTCCTTACTAAAAGAAAGCTTATAAAGACTTGTAAAATTTGTTCTGATGACAGCTTCAAATTATTTAATGCCTGCAAAGATTCATTAATTGTCCTATGAAATGCCTTGACATTGCGAGCAGTTTCTGTCACCAATGGTGCATCAAGCAATTTTTTAAAATATATATTTGCAATGCATCTTTTATTGGTGACCTGCTTGTTAAGTATGTCCCATGCTACAGAAAAATTTGTGCTTGTTGATGGTAAATTAGCAACACAACCAGCAGCATCACCTTTTAATTTTGATTTTAAAATGCACATTTTTTCAATGTTGTAACGAGTTTTGTTTCTCAGCTGAGGTATGCTCAGCCGTTCCAGGGCTTATGTTAGAGGGATCTCGTAACCCCCTACGACAACGAAAAATCGTTACTATTTCTGAATTTCTCACGATCGACTTATTGAGTCGATCTATTCACTGACTATTGCCAGCTCGGGCGAAATTAAAGTCAGACTGTGGTTTTCGTTTGCTAATTTTATTTATTCATAAATCATTTCGACTAATTCTAAATTATAACCTAGAGACAGACGGAGCGTCTGGCAACTGAAGGTTGCTTACAATATTCGGGTAACAATATTTTCTAATGCATGGGTATTTTATAGCGAAGCTTGCTTGTAAAGGTAAATGGTTGAATTAAACTGAGCCGCCTAAAAATTATGTAGCAAGAATCTGCGAAAAGCTGACCTGATCCTGTCTGGAGTATAGTTTTGGAACTGCCAAAAGCTGACCTGTTCCGACTTAACGAAGTACAGCAAGAATCTGCCAAAAGCTGACCTGAAATTGTAACGATCACGAATTTCTGGTCGTTACAGTCTTCCCTTACAAAGGTAAAAAAGGCAAATTTCACTTTAATAATTGATGTAAAGAACGATCAATTCAATAACATTAATAATATTAATTCAATAGTATAAGCCCAAACTAATAGTAGCAGAAAAATAAGCATAATTCAAAACTTAAAATACAATTCAAATACAATTCATTAACTCAAAACTTAAAAATGCTATATAAAAGAAAATCGGCAAGTCCATTTTGCCGAGTGTATGTAACACCTGGATGCCTTACGGTTGTGCTATGGCGTTGGCGGTGGTGGTTGCTTTGGAGGTTGCGTCTCTTCTGTTACCTTAATTTCTTTTTCTTATTACCATAAGAGAGTTCGGCCCATCCGTGAAATACATCGACATTTGTTACACCCCATTTCCTGATGATTTTGAAGAGTTGACGTTTCATTTTAGAGGTTTAATTACGATACCGTCAAAGGGGTCGGATGGCATCATGGCTTTTCCTGGTTTCTCAACGGCTTTTTTATTCCCGTGGGCTTCGATACTCGCCGGCTTGATTGCGTTTACCATAAGAATACTCGCCTCGGGGCCTATGTGTGGAATGTTTTTTCGTAAAGTGGCTTCGGTGGTTGAATGGTTGATTCTTTCTCGGTCCATTTGGTTGTCCGAATAGAAAGAGTGCTCCTTTTTGAAAATTTTTGTTTGCGAAAATATTTCGTATCAGGGAGCATTTGGGTGACTGGGTCTAGTGCGACAGGCAATGAAGTGGCCCCTTATCTTGCTGTCGACGTTGCTGGTTGAATAATTTATGATGTCGAGTAGCATTTCGACCATCTTTGGCGGCTTTATCCGACAATTTCCAGAAATCAGGTTTTGAGTTATTGCGTGGTTTGGTTGTACTTATCATTTAACTTTAATATGGTGTAACGTATACCACGGGAGGGTTTTGTAGAGTGTAGGCATGTAAAGTGGTGCTGGCCGCATCCATGATTCCGGGAATTGTATCCCTATTCGATACAAGCATTCCTGCGATGTTCACCTCACAGCCTAATTTACTAAGAATGTCCACTCCCAAAACAAGGTCAGCCGGTAGTCCCGGTATATAATAAGCTGGATGACAGATTCTTCGCGCATTCATCTCAAGTGTAACCATAAAGCCAGATTCAATGGTTACTGAATAGTTATTAGCCAGCGTTAACTGTTGGCGCTGCCTAACTGGCGGTGTGTTTTTACTTAGATAATTATTCAATGAAATCCCAATGAAAGAGAGTGATGCCCCGGTGTCCAGCTTGGCCTGTACAAGTAGTCCATTGCAGCGTACTTTTGTGCTATACATTTGCAATGTAGGGTCTGCCGTAGTCGGTACCGTCCTACAATTGCAATTTCGGGATAGAGTTCCTAATGATCCTCAAAATGAACAGAACAACTTCTTTTGATTCCAACATGCTCTACGCGTGTGGCCTGGCCGACCACAGGACCAGCAATGAGTTTTCCGCGTGTACTCTTGGGTGACTACTAAGTTAGAAACATGTGGTCGTTGTAGCAGAGTTTCTTCGACTCGTATATGTTCGTATTCGTCTGTAAACAACATCAGAGAATCCACGTTATCGAAGTCGTTACGTTTGATATAGAGACGGTATTCTGGTCACAAACCCTCGTAAATTCTATGCCGGTGGTCTTCCGCGCGTAATCGTGGATGCTGCCGCATCATGGTCACAATACTCATAATGTAATCTTTCACTTTTTCGCGAACATTTTGTCGCCGTTTTATAAAGTCTTCCTGTAGTCGTTGCATATAACGTGGCGGCAAAAATAATTGAAAAGCTGCCGTTATAAAGTAAGCCCAGGTTTTCACTTCTGCTCGCTTATACCTCCACCAGTCTTTGGCTCGATCCCGTAGAATCTCATTTAGGGGTAGAAGTAGATGGTCGTATGGGACGCGGTAAGTGTTGGCCATTTCCTCCATTGTCTCGATAAAATCAACGACGGATCTTGATCCATTGAAGTGCACATTCCACTTCCGAACGATATTTATTGTATCGAATTCAACACTTGACGAAATGTTGGTCTGCTGTGGAATGGTGATGGCGGCGATAGGCAAGCCATCTTCTTCCTCGTCTTTTTCCTTCATTGCAGGTTTCTTAATTCGTTGTGATTTAATATGCGTAATTAGTCTGCTGCGCATTTCTTTAACAGTGCCGTCCGTCGAGAGGTTTAGCAATGTCATCTGCGCCTCTATTTCCTCGTTTCTTAATTTGTAGATGAATCTCAATTTTTCGGGAAGGGCTTCTTCCTTGGTTGAAGTATCTGGTTGGGGTGACCCGTCGCATGATGTCGACAGTCCCTGCTCGGGTGCCATTTGTAACGAGTTTTGTTTCTCAGCTGAGGTATGCTCAGCCTTTGCAGGGCTCATGGTAGAGGGATCTGGTAACCCTCTACGACAACGAAAAATCGTTACTATTTCTGAATTTCTCACGATCGACTTATTGAGTCGATCTATTCACTGACTATTGCCAGCTCGGGCGAAATTAAAGTCAGACTGTGTTTTTCGTTTGCTAATTTTATTTATTCATAAATCATTTCGACTAATTCTAAATTATAACCTAGAGACAGACGGAGCGTCTGGCAACTGAAGGTTGCTTACAATATTCGGGTAACAATATTTTCTAATGCATGGGTATTTTATAGCGAAGCTTGCTTGTAAAGGTAAATGGTTGAATTAAACTGAGCCGCCTAAAAATTATGTAGCAAGAATCTGCGAAAAGCTGACCTGATCCTGTCTGGAGTATAGTTTTGGAACTGTCAAAAGCTGACCTGTTCCGACTTAACGAAGTACAGCAAGAATCTGCCAAAAGCTGACCTGATTCTGCCTCACCTGTCCTTCTGCTTGCAAGCGAAAAAGAACCTCGATCCTAAGTTTCACGTTCCTTAAGTCAATCTTATTTTTGAACTACCTGTGAACTATTGCTCTCGAATGAGGCGAAGCAAAAACGCAATAATTAAATCAAGAATTTCGTGTCAGAGATGTCAACTAAGTATTAAATGTTTATGTTCTTAGGAACATATCTAAATTGTAACGATCACGAATTTCTGGTCGTTACAGTCTTCCCTTACAAAGGTAAAAAAAGGCAAATTTCACATTAATAATTGATGTAAAGAACGATCAATTCAATAACATTAATAATATTAATTCAATAGTATAAGCCCAAACTAATAGTAGCAGAAAAATAAGCATAATTCAAAACTTAAAATACAATTCAAATACAATTCATTAACTCAAAACTTAAAAATGCTATATAAAAGAAAATCGGCAAGTCCATTTTGCCGAGTGTATGTAACACCTGGATGCCTTACGGTTGTGCTATGGCGTTGGCGGTGGTGGTTGCTTTGGAGGTTGCGTCTCTTCTGTTACCTTAATTTCTTTTTCTTATTACCATATGAGAGTTCAGCCCATCCGTGAAATACCTCGACATTTGTTACACCCCATTTCCTGATGATTTTGAAGAGTTGACGTTTCATTTTAGAGGTTTAATTACGATACCGTCAAAGGTGTCGGATGGCATCATGGCTTTTCCTGGTTTCTCAACGGCTTTTTTATTCCCATGGGCTTCGATACTCGCCGGCTTGATTGCGTTTACCATAAGAATACTCGCCTTGGGGCCTATGTGGGGAATGTTTTTTCGTAAAGTGGCTTCGGGTGGTTGAATGGTTGATTCTTTCTCGGTCCATTTGGTTGTCCGAATAGAAAGAGTGCTCCTTTTTGAAAATTTTTGTTTGCGAAAATATTTCGTATCAGGGAGCATTTGGGTGACTGGGTCTAGTGCGACAGGCAATGAAGTGGCCCCTTATCTTGCTGTCGACATTGCTGGTTGAATAATTTGTGATGTCGAGTAGCATTTCGACCATCTTTGGCGGCTTTATCCGACAATTTCCAGAAATCAGGTTTTGAGTTATTGCGTGGTTTGGTTGTACTTATCATTTGACTTTAAGATGGTGTAACGTTTAACACGGGAGGGTTTTGTAGACTGTAGGCATGTAAAGTGGTGCTGGCCGCATCCATGATTCCGGGAATTGTATCCCTATTCGATACAAGCATTCCTGCGATGTTCACCTCACAGCCTAATTTACTAAGAATGTCCACTCCCAAAACAAGGTCAGCCGGTAGTCCCGGTAGATAATAAGCTGGATGACAGATTCTTCGCGCATTCATCTCAAGTGTAACCATAAAGCCAGATTCAATGGTTACTGAATAGTTATTAGCCAGCGTTAACTGTTGGCGCTGCCTAACTGGCGGTGTGTTTTTACTTAGATAATTATTCAATGAACTCCCAATGAAAGAGAGTGATGCTCCGGTGTCCAGCTTGGCCTGTACAAGTAGTCCATTGCAGCGTACTTTTGTGCTATACATTTGCAATGTAGGGTCTGCCGTAGTCGGTACCGTCCTACAATTGCAATTTCGGGATAGAGTTCCTAATGATCCACAAAATGAACAGAACAACTTCTTTTGATTCCAACATGCTCTACGCGTGTGGCCTGGTCGACCACAGGACCAGCAATGAGTTTTCCGCGTGTACTCTTGGGTGACTACTATGTTAGAAACATGTGGTCGTTGTAGCAGAGTTTCTTCGACTCGTATATGTTCGTATTCGTCTTTAAACAACATCAGAGAATCCACGTTATCGAAGTCGTTACGTTTGATATAGAGACGGTATTCTGGTCGCAAACCCTCGTAAATTATATGCCGGTGGTCTTCCGCGCGTAATCGTGGATGCTGCCGCATCATGGTCACAATACTCATAATGTAATCTTCACTTTTTCGCGAACATTTTGTCGCCGTTTTATAAAGTCTTCCTGTAGTCGTTGCATATAACGTGGCGGCAAAAAGAATTGAAAAGCTGCCGTTATAAAGTAAGCCCAGGTTTTCACTTCTGCTCGCTTATACCTCCACCAGTCTTTGGCTCGATCCCGTAGAATCTCATTTAGGGGTAGAAGTAGATGGTCGTATGGGACGCGGTAAGTGTTGGCCATTTCCTCCATTGTCTCGATAAAATCAACGACGGATCTTGATCCATTGAAGTGCACATTCCACTTTCGAACGATATTTATTATATCGAATTCAACACTTGACGAAATGTTGGTCTGCTGTGGAATGATGATGGCGGTGATAGGCAAGCGATCTTCTTCCTCGTCTTTTTCCTTCATTGCAGGTTTCTTAATTCGTTGTGGTTTAATATGCGTAATTAGTCTGCTGCGCATTTCTTTAACAGTGCCGTCCGTCGAGAGGTTTAGCAATGTCATCTGCGCCTCTATTTCCTCTTTTCTTAATTTGTAGATGAATCTCAATTTTTCGGGAAGGGCTTCTTCCTTGGTTGAAGTATCTGGTTGGGGTGACCCGTCGCGTGATGTCGACGGTCCCTGCTCGGGTGCCATTTGTAACGAGTTTTGTTTCTCAGCTGAGGTATGCTCAGCCTTTCCAGGGCTCATGGTAGAGGGATCTCGTAACCCTCTACGACAACGAAAAATCGTTACTATTTCTGAATTTCTCACGATCGACTTATTGAGTCGATCTATTCACTGACTATTGCCAGCTCGGGCGAAATTAAAGTCAGACTGTGTTTTTCGTTTGCTAATTTTATTTATTCATAAATCATTTCGACTAATTCTAAATTATAACCTAGAGACAGACGGAGCGTCTGGCAACTGAAGGTTGCTTACAATATTCGGGTAACAATATTTTCTAATGCATGGGTATTTTATAGCGAAGCTTGCTTGTAAAGGTAAATGGTTGAATTAAACTGAGCCGCCTAAAAATTATGTAGCAAGAATCTGCGAAAAGCTGACCTGATCCTGTCTGGAGTATAGTTTTGGCCAAAAGCTTTTGCCAAAAAAAAAAAAAAAAAGCTTTTTGCCAAAAGCTGACCTGTTCCGACTTAACGAAGTACAGCAAGAATCTGCCAAAATCTGACCTGATTCTGCCTCCAAAATATATTGCAAGATTCTGCCAAAAGCTGACCTGATTCTGCTTCCAAAAATATATTGCATGAATCTGCCAAAAGCTGACCTGATTCTGCCTCCACAAATATATTGCAAGAATCTGCCAAAAGCTGACCTGATTCTGCTTCCAAAAATATATTGCAAGAATCTACCAAATGCTGACCTGATTCTGCCTCCAAAAATATATTGCAAGAATCTGCCAAAAGCTGACCTGATTCCGCTTCCAAAAATATACTGCAAGAATCTGCCTAAAGCTAACCTGATTCTGCCTCACCTGTCATTCTGCTTGCAAGCGAAAAAGAACCTCGATCCTAAGTTTCACGTTCCTTAAGTCAATTTTATTTTTGAACTACCTGTGAACTATTGCTTTCGAATGAGGCGAAGCAAAAACACAATAATGAAATCAAGAATTTCGTGTCGAAGATATCAACTAAGTATTAAATGTTTATGTTCTTAGGAACATATCTAAATTGTAACGATCACGAATTTCTGGTCGTTACAATGTTCAAACAATTCTTTGAACGTCTCCCATTCAGAATAATCCCCACCAAAAGAGGGAATATCTACGGATGGAAGGCTGTACGATACTTTTTCTTCCCTCTTAATATTTCTTTCTTCAAAAATCGTCGTATATTCATCCCTTAGGTCATAAAACGCTTGGACAAGTTCATCATCTTCAAAAATGTCAACATATTCATAAAATATTTTTTGGGCCGTATCTCGCGATTCTTCAACTGTCCCGAAGCATTCACTGCTATCCTTGAATGCCTCGATGGCGTCTTCGAATTGGGATAGGGCAAACTGGAACCGCCTAATAAGTCTACCATTTTTTGTAGAATGCTGTTTTCGACAGCCCCTTTAGAAACTATTGGCTGACCTTCTTTTTGGAATTTTGCAATATAGTATTCCAATTTTGTAGTTTCTGTCTGCGCCAGTGAGCTTACCGTACCGGATATGTTTTCCTTGAAGTACTTTTCCTTCTTCAAACCGCCTTGACCCACCAGCTGCTTGTGATTCTCCTGAAACTCCACAAATTTATTATGCAGCTTTTCTTTAAGCTGAAGAAGGAAATCATAATTATCTCCATCCATTTCTCCATAAACAGTCTCCATTGGTGGTAGAGTTTCTGGATCTCCTTTGCCAACGCTGACTGCTTATTCAATATTGCTTCCATTCCACTTTTATTATTTTATTATAATTTTCGTCAGTTAGCTGATGCGATACTCTAACGCTTTATACAGCGAATATATTTATTTTACTTTGTTTTTTTTTAACACAAAAACTCACATACACTTACTGCTGATGCGTATACGCTTTATACAGCAGTATCACTGCAATATATATCTTTATATATTTTTTAAACTACTTCACACTTATTGCTGTGCGATAATTGCACGCTTTATACAGCAATGGTATTTAAAAATTAATACGAAACAACAAAATCGAAACAAACATCGAAAATATACCGAAGAACACTCGATAAAATTAGAAAAGAATTTTTTAAACGTGATTCAAAAAATCACGTCGGGGTCACCAAAATGAAAAATCTTATATTTTTCACTGAATTAAACAGGACCGAAGCAGTTGAGCGCTTTAAAACGACTGACTTTATTGATGCATTTAGAATTACTCAATACATGGTATGGACACTGTTCGCCCCATGCGTAGAACTTATAAATAAAAACTACTTACATGATAAGGCGCGACGCAACCACAGATAGTTATATTTATATTTAACTCGGTGCGCTTATCATGTGTATACGTTATCCTAAATACACTGTACCCATCAACTTGGTTCCCAAGACTTGTGTTAACACAAGGGGTCATTATATAAACAAGATAAGACGAAATACGTTTCCCACGAATTCTTATCTTTTATAAGACTTATCGTATCCAGCTCTCATGGAAAGGATTGTAGCATTATAAGTCTGATAGGTACAGTTTCATAATTAAACATACTCCCCGCGTTGAAATAGTTTACTCTTTCAATTATACAATATTTGTTTAATTATAAGTTATTTATTTAATTATAAGTAATTAAAAACTATTTCTTTATACATACAAAATTATTTATAACATTATTATTATTTTTTTCTTACTATGTTTATACATATTAATTTTTTGTTTTTCCAAATTACTTGCGGGAGTGCAGATTAAGAAGGTCGAAACTTATACATCTATTTATTTAATTATTTATTTACTGTAAGTGCCTTATTTAATCCCTATCTACCCTACTTTCAACGGCCGAACGCGAAACCTCCAATGGGGATGACACCCGATGTTGCAGCACATAGTTTTCTTATGACGTAAAATCCCACGATGACCGCAGCTCCCAGCAAAAGAAGGTTTGTAGCGCTTAATCCGTAATGGGCTACATCGTGTAAGTCGATATCCCAATTGGTAGGGAATCCAAAAATTTCTTTTGGCCTTGGAATTTTTGGAATCTTGAAAGTCTCCAATTCGCCTTCAATTTTTATATGCTTCAGAGGAGGCAAATGGTCCGTAATATTGAGGACTGGGACGTGAAATGCAACTTCGGTATATAAATCGTCATAGGCCCACAACGTTACGTCTGAAGTCATGGCTTGGCAACTGGAGCGTAATTGTATGATGCCTTGTTCCTTGAGCTTAATCGTTTTTCGGAATTCTTCGCACGTCACGTCCATCGTAGTTTCTTCGAATACCGAATACAGGCATGAGTTTGTTGTACGTAACTGCAACCAAACAGCTTCTGGGGGCATGACATTAACTTCGTATGTTGTAGGTAGGGTTCGCCTTTTCAGAAAAAGCTCCACTTCACATTTCGCCGTATTTGTATTGAAAATTGTATGTGTCTGTGGACAGATCAAGAATTTTTCCATCTTTTGACAATGGAACATATTCTCTTCCTTCAGTCCGTAATACACACTTCTTCGACTATCTAGTAGTATGTACTGGAACGTTGGTTTCACACTGACAAAGTATCCATCATGAAGTGTGGGATACGAATGGCTGGAAAACATTTCAAACCTTTCTCTGTATACTAAAGGTATTTTTACATTAAAGATGACAGAGTGATTCATAGAACGGCCTGTCACCGTGGCGATATGTCCTTGCTCTAGAGGATCCGTGTCGGGCAATTGCAAATTATCGTCGACGCTCATCATGATGCTTCTAATCTGCTGCTGAAATTTGTCCAGTGGTAACAGTCGTTCCAGAAAGTTCCCTTAGTATTCCAGAGAAGGTCAATCAGATTTCTTTGCAGAAGTTCAAATGATTCCAGAGCTATTCCATAGTTAATCGCAACGTCCAAAAACATGTCATCATTTAATTTATTCCTAACAGCTTCATTAAGTTGGTAGATTGTATTTTTGATTGTTTGGTTATTTTTCCAGACCATTTCGTTTTGTTTCTTCATTACATCCTCAGTGATATCTTGAACCGAGGATTGGTTTTCCAGCAACTCCAGTAGATAATCGTCATTTTTCTTGCTCTGCAGGACTCTTCCTTCAAGTTTTACTGCATGTTCTTCATCCATTAGACCAAACAATGAGTGGTAAACTAAAAATTTTAACAAAGGATCAATTCTAGGGACCATTTTTGAATCTTCTATGGTCATTTCATGTTTCAACTTTAAGATGTCGTCAAGCTTTCTTACGAAAAGAAAGCTTATAAAGGCTTGTAAAATTTGTTCTGATGACAGCTTCAAATTATTTAATGCCTGCAAAGATTCACTAATGGTCCTATGAAATGCCTTGACTTTGCGAGCAGTTTCTGTCACCAATGGTGCATCAAGCAATTTTTTAAAATATATATTTGCAATGCATCTTTTATTGGTGACCTGCTTGTTAAGTATGTCCCATGCTACAGAAAAATTTGCGCTTGTTGATGGTAAATTAGCAACACAACCAGCAGCATCACCTTTTAATTTTGATTTTAAAATGCACATTTTTTCAATGTTGTAACGAGTTTTGTTTCTCAGCTGATGTATGCTCAGCCGTTCCAGGGCTTATGTTAGGGGATCTCGTAACCCTCTACGACAACGAAAAATCGTTACTATTTCTGAATTTCTCACGATCGACTTATTGAGTCGATCTATTCACTGACTATTGCCAGCTCGGGCGAAATTAAAGTCAGACTGTGTTTTTCGTTTGCTAATTTTATTTATTCATAAATCATTTCGACTAATTCTAAATTATAACCTAGAGACAGACGGAGCGTCTGGCAACTGAAGGTTGCTTACAATATTCGGGTAACAATATTTTCTAATGCATGGGTATTTTATAGCGAAGCTTGCTTGTAAAGGTAAATGGTTGAATTAAACTGAGCCGCCTAAAAATTATGTAGCAAGAATCTGCGAAAAGC
The DNA here is from genome assembly GCA_963966595.1 of Physocephala rufipes. Classification (NCBI taxonomy): domain Eukaryota; kingdom Metazoa; phylum Arthropoda; class Insecta; order Diptera; family Conopidae; genus Physocephala; species Physocephala rufipes. The sequence continues at coordinate 73,064 of CAWZZZ010000167.1, forward strand.
TGACCTGATCCCGTCTGGAGTATAGTTTTGGAACTGCCAAAAGCTGACCTGTTCCGACTTAACGAAGTACAGCAAGAATCTGCCAAAAGCTGACCTGATTCTTCCTCCAAAATATATTGCAAGATTCTGCCAAAAGCTGACCTGATTCTGCTTCCGAAAATATATTGCATGAATCTGCCAAAAGCTGACCTGATTCTGCCTCCACAAATATATTGCAAGAATCTGCCAAAAGCTGACCTGATTCTGCTTCCAAAAATATATTGCAAGAATCTACCAGATGCTGACCTGATTCTGCCTCCAAAAATATATTGCAAGAATCTGCCAAAAGCTGACCTGATTCCGCTTCCAAAAATATATTGCAAGAATCTGCCTAAAGCTGACCTGATTCTGCCTCACCTGTCATTCTGCTTGCAAGCGAAAAAGAACCTCGATCCTAAGTTTCACGTTCCTTAAGTCAATTTTATTTTTGAACTACCTGTGAACTATTGCTCTCGAATGAGGCGAAGCAAAAACACAATAATGAAATCAAGAATTTCGTGTCGAAGATATCAACTAAGTATTAAATGTTTATGTTCTTAGGAACATACCTAAATTGTAACGATCACGAATTTCTGGTCGTTACAATGTTCAAACAATTCTTTGAACGTCTCCCATTTAGAATAATCCCCACGAAAAGAGGGAATATCTACGGATGGAAGGCTGTACGATACTTTTTCTTCCCTCTTAATATTTATTTCTTCAAAAATCGTCGTATATTCATCCCTTAGGTCATAAAACGCTTGGACAAGTTCATCATCTTCAAAAATGTCAACATATTCATAAAATATTTTTTGGGCCGTATCTCGCGATTCTTTAACTGTCCCGAAGCATTCACTGCCATCCTTGAACGCCTCGATGGCGTCTCCGAATTCGGATAGGGCAAACTGGAACCGCCTAATAAGTCTACCATTTTTTGTAGAGTGCTGTTTTCGACAGCCCCTTTAGAAACTATTGGCTTACCTTCTTTTTGGATTTTTGCAATATAGTATTCCAATTTTGCAGTTTCTGTCTGCGCCAGTGAGCTTACCGTACCGGATATGTTTTCCTTGAAGTACTTTTCCTTCTTCAAACCGCCTTGACCCACCGCCTTGACCCACCATCTTGTGATTCTCCTGAAACTCCACAAATTTATTATGCAGCTTTTCTTTAAGCTGAAGAAGGAAATCATAATTATCTCCATCAGATCCAACAGCTTGATGGTAGAGTTTTTGGATCTCCTTTGTCAACTCTGACTGCTTATTCAATATTGCTTCCATCCCACTTTTTATTTTATTATTTTATTATAATTTTCGTCAGTTAGCTGATGCGATACTCTAACGCTTTATACAGCGAATATATTTATTTTACTTTGTTTTTTTAAACACAAAAGCTCACATACAATTACTGCTGATGCGTATACGCTTTATACAGATGCCGCTCGGTGTTTAACGTGAGTGCCTGCCGTGTTGGCTTAAACTCACGGTGGGCCTACCCACACTCGGGATTACTAGGTAGACTTTGTGAATACCTTATATACTGGCAATCATCAGCCACGGCATCAACTTAGCACTATTGCGCCATTTGTGTACCTATGGAAGCCTGGGACGTGCAGGACATTCCTCGCAGGTTGACGATCGAGGCCTATCTAAAACCTCTTTAATGCCGGTGTGCTACTCACCGGCATTCTGAGTTGTCGGAGGTCTGCCTCCTCACGCAACTCCACGCGGAGACTCTATGGTCTCTCCCCGCGTAATTTTGGGTAGTACCACAGCCACCACGAAGCTCCCACAAGGGGGCCTACCCACTGGTGTGCTGTGTACGTGGGAATTTATTTTAGCGGGGTCAGATTAAGACCCAAAATGAGCCGCACACCACCCGTGGCACCATTTTTACATCTTTGGTAAGATGTCGGAACTAGCCTGCATAGTTCCTGGCAAGTGAACTATGTGCAAGCACGACTAGTCACTGCCATTTTGTCGCCTTATGTCCACGACGGGCCTGGCACCCGAATACGCTTTATACAGCAGTATCACTGAAATATATATTTTTATATATTTTTTACACTACTTCACACTTATTGCTGATACGATAATTGCACGCTTTATACAGCAATGGTATTTAAAAATTAATATGAAACAACAAAATTGAAACAAACATCGAAAATATACCGAAGAACACTCGATAAAATTAGAAAATAATTTTTTTTAACGCGATTCAAAAAATCTCGTCGGCGTCACCAAAATGAAAAATCTTATATTTTTCACTGAATTAAACAGGACCGAAGCAGTTGAGCGCTTTAAACAGTTCGCCCCATGCGTAGAACTTATAAATAAAAACTACTTACATGATAAGCCGCGACGCAACCACAGATAGTTATATTTATATTTAACTCGGTGCGCTTATCATGTGTATACGTTATCCTAAATACACTGTACCCATCAACTTGGTTCCCAAGACTTGTGTTAACACAAGGGGTCATTATATAAACAAGATAAGATGAAATACGTTTCCCACGAATTCTTATCTTTTATAAGACTTATCGTATCCAGCTCTCATGGAAAGGATTGTAGCATTATAAGTCTGATAGGTACAGTTTCATAATTAAACATACTCCCCGCGTTGAAATAGTTTACTCTTTCAATTATACAATATTTGTTTTATTATAAGTTATTTATTTAATTATGAGTAATTAAAAACTATTTCTTTATACATACAAAATTATGTATAACATTATTATTATTTTTTCTTACTATGTTTGTACATATTAATTTTTTGTTTTTCCAAATTACTTGCGGGAGTGCAGATTAAGAAGGTCGAAACTATCTACATCTATTTATTTAGTTATTTATTTATTGTAAGTGCCTTATTTAATCCCTATCTACCCTACTTTCAACGGCCGAACGCTAAACCTCCAATGGGGATGACACCCGATGTTGCAGCACATAGTTTTCTTATGACGTAAAATCCCACGATGACCGCAGCTCCCAGCAAAAGAAGGTTTGTAGCGCTTAATCCGTAATGGGCTACATCGTGTAAGTCGATATCCCAATTGGTAGGGAATCCCAAAATTTATTTTGGCCTTGGAATTTTTGGAATCTTGAAAGTCTCCAATTCGCCTTCAATTTTTATATGCTTCAGAGGAGGCAAATGGTCCGTAATATTGAGGACTGGGACATGAAATGCAACTTCGGTATATAAATCGTCATAGGCCCACAACGTTACGTCTGAAGTCATGGCTTGGCAACCGGAGCGTAATTGTATGATGCCTTGTTCCTTGAGCTTAATCGTTTTTCGGAATCCTTCGCACGTCACGTCCATCGTAGTTTCTTCGAATACCGAATACAGCCATGAGTTTGTTGTATGTAACTGCAACCAAACAGCTTCTGGGGGCATGACATTAACTTCGCATGTTGTAGATAGGGTTCGCCTTTTCAGAAAAAGCTCCACTTCACATTTCGCCGTATTTGTATTGAAAATTTTATGTGTCTGTGGACAGATCAAGAATTTTTCCATCTTTTGACAATGGAACATATTCTCTTCCTTCAGTCCGTAATACACACTTCTTCGACTATCTAGTAGTATGTATTGGAACGTTGGTTTCACCAAGTATCCATCATGAAGTGTGGGATACGAATGACTGGAAAACATTTCAAACCTTTCTCTGTATATTAAAGGTATTTTTATATTAAAGATGACAGAGTTATTCATAGAACGTCCTGTCACCGTGGCGATATGTCCTAGCTCTAGAGGATCTGTGTCGCTCAATTGCAAATTATCGTCGACGTTCATCATGATGATTCTAATCTGATGCTGAAATTTGTCCAGTGGTAGCAGTCGTTCCAGAAAGTTCCCTTTATATTTCAGAGAAGGTCAATCAGATTTCTTTGCAGAAGTTCAAATGATTCCAGAGCTATTCCATAGTTAATCGCAACGTCCAAAATCATGTCATCATTTAATTCATTCCTAACAGCTTCATAAAGTTGGTAGATTGTATTTTTGATTGTTTGAATATTTTTCCACGCCATTTCGTTTTGTTTCTTCATTATATCCTCAGTGATATCTTGAACCGAGGATTGGTTTTTCAGCAACTCCAGTAGATAATCTTAATTTTTCTTGCTCTGCAGGACTCTTCCTTCAAGTTTTACTGCATGTTCTTCATCCATTAGACCCAGCAATGAGTGGTAAATTGATCCTACAAATTGTAGTACTGAGCGCGGAATTCGCTTCTCCTTCTTTTGGCGGTTATAGAAAATGATTTGATCGTTGGAAAGTATTCTTTCATATCTGGCGGTCAATTGCTCCATTAGATTATTTACTAGAAATCTTCCAGTCGCTGTTGCGTTCATTCTCTAAAGAGTGTAAAATCCGTTTGTCAATTTTTCCTTATGCGTGAGGTACTCGACGAGGTTGACATGTAGAATGATATTCCAGGAACTTCTTACTAGCCCTACTCTGCCTTGGCTTTCAAAAAATATACCTGCTTTGTCTTTTAAACTTTCTATTTTAACTTGGCCTCTTATAATAGGAAATACAACTAACAATGTTAATAATGTAAGTATACAATTTTTATTCTTAATTCTTTTCGGCCTTCTTAATTTGTTTTCATTTTCTTCTACATCTTCGGTAGGAAAAGGACAAATATTGTGAATAGAGCGTTTTGTCTCGCCAGTACTTGTCCTTACGTCTACCATTCTACAAATACCATCCTTCCCCATAACGGTATTTGTTACCCCTCCCCTTCTCCAATTCATTGGAGGGACATTATCTTCCTTTAGTAGGACCCATTCCCCTTGTTTTATATTCTTAGAAGGATGTTTCCATTTTAACCGTTTTTTAAGTTCTGTCAAATATTCACTTGACCAGCGCTTCCGAAATTCTTTGGAGTTTATTTCCACTGCTTTCCTGTGGTCTCGCAGCCCGTGATAACATTGATTATCACTGCTATCTATAATGGTTGACAGAGCTTCACCGGATTGAAAATAGCCAGGTGTTAAAACTTGGAAGTCATTTGGGTTATCAGAAAGGGGTATAAGTGGTCTCGAATTTAAGACAGCTTCAATTTGTGTCACTAAAGTGCACATTTCTTCAAATGTCATAACACCGTCTATAACCTGGAAGAAATGTTTTTTCGCAGCTTTCACTTCAGCTTCCCATAACCCTCCTATATGTGGTGATCTAGCGGGAATAAACACCCATTCAATTTCATTTTCTGCACAAAAGGTTGTTAATGATTCCTTATGTTCATTATTCTTAAAAAGTTCATAAATTTCTTTTAGGTTGTTTGCAGCACCTACGAAGTTAGTTCCGTTATCTGAATAGATTTTCAACGGGCAGTTCCGACGTGCGACAAATCGTTTTAGAGCTCCAATAAAAGCAGCTGAACTTAAATCCGAATCCACTTCCAGGTGCACTGCCTTTGTGGCAAAACATACAAAAACGCATACATATGCCTTGTCACACCTTTTACCTCTTATTTTATGGTGAATATAAATTGGAACAAGAAAATCTGTCCCAACATCCAAAAATGGTCTTGTCCCAATTAATCTATCTTCGGGTAAATTCCCAATTAATTGATGCATAGGCCGGGGGTTAGCTTTGAAACATCGGTAACATTTGGCTACAACCTTTCTAGTTATTTGTCGCCCACGAAGTGGCCAAATTTTTTGCCTCAAAATCGCTAAAAGCCCTTGAGGTCCGACATGAAAGTGCTTTCTGTGAATATATTCTATTAGAGGAATAACTAGTTCATCATTGTACAGAAGGAGAATTGGATGTTTTGCTTCGTAGCACAACTTACTCTGCTCAATTCTTCCTCCGACTCTAGTAGGCCTTTGTCATCAATTATTGGAGATAGTGTATTAATTTTTGACTTACCTGGAAGAGTTTTGTTTAGTAAAAGTAATTTTTTCTCAATACTAAAGTGCTTTTCTTGGATACTTCTTAATATTATAGCTACCGCATTTTTTTTATAAAAATACCAAGTCTGTATAGGTTTTTGCCTATAATATCTTTAACCTTAATTACTTTAGGTATAATATTCTGTAGGAAACAAAAATTATTTCTGTGATCGATCCCATCTCTCTAAGATTCCCGCATTGCAATAGCAGCAGACATTTTTATTTTCTTAATGTTGGGTATATTTTCTTCAGGAATCATTACGAAATTTCCTGCTGAACATTTGCACTCTTTAATTAAATCTGGGCCTTCAAACCACAATTTGTTCCCAATTATTTCCTTAGCCAATAAACCTCTAGATATAAAGTCTGCAAGATTTTCCTTAGATTGGACATATCTAAAATTAGTACTGTCGCAATTTGATTGAATATAACTTACTCTATTGAATACGAAAATTTGTAACCTTGCAGGATCTAAGTTTAACCAACTTAAAACAATTTCTGAGTCAGTATAGAAAAATGTCCTATCCAATTTCATTTTTAAACTATTTATTACTTTGTTATAGAGTTCAATAAAACGGCCGCGCATAGCTCATGTCTTGGCAATGTTATAACCTTAGTAGGTGATACGCGCCACTTTGAAGCAGCTATGTTAGTATATATGTATCCCGATTCGTCACAGGATTTTATATAAATAACTGCTTCATATGCTTTCATTGAAGCGTTGCAAAAACCATGTAACTCAATCATTTCTGGATTGTTACAAAATATACGCCTGGAAATTTTAACCGCACTGAGATTTGGCAAGTCTTTTTTGACCTTGTTCCATTCATTTCATATATTACAAGGGACTTCATCCCAGTCGATTTTTAATTTACAGACGCTGTGTAACAATATCTTTGTAGTAACGATGACTGGATTTACTAAGCCTAAGGGATCAAATAATTTGGATACATCGGATAAAATATTTATTTTTGTAATTTTATTGTTGTAATCCCAATTGCATTTCAACAGAAACTCATCCGTGTTTGGTAACCAGGTTACTCCTAATGCCTTTATCCTGCTTTCTTGGTCCATGTCAATATTCAATTTTATTTCCCGGTCTTCTTTTGTAATTTTTCCAATAATTTTGGGCTATTAGAGCACCATTTGCGTAACTTAAACTCATTTACTTACTTAAGATTCTAATTAATTGCTTTTGTAAATTTTCTATTTCTATTTCCCCCCGTCATTAAATCGTCCATATAAAAATCGGATTACTGTTTTTAAAGCGTATGTTTTGAATGGTTCTTGAGAGTTCCATCGCCAAAAGATTAACTGGAACTTTTGATTGCTTTCTTCTACCCAGATTTGCCTGTACATTTTTTCTATGTCCGCCGAGAACACAAATTTATGTTTCCTGAACCTTAAAAGAATATTAAATAAATCTTCCTGTAGTCTTGGACCTACAAGCAAAATATCATTTAGAGACGTATTTTTTGAAGTTTTAGCTGAACCATCAAAAACTACTCTCACTTTTGTTGTAGAACTTTCTGGACGAAGAACGCCATGATGTAGAAGATAATATTTTTGATTAAATTCCGAAACATTTCTTATTAACTTCATATTCCCTAAATTCAAATATTCTCTCATAAACATATGGTATTGCTCTTTAAGACAATTATTTTTATTTAGTTTGCGTTCTAAACTATAAAATCGTCGTACAGCTTGCAATGTCGATTCGCCAATATATTTCGGAGATTTTTTGAAAGGCAGTGACACCACAAATTTGTTATCACTTGCTATATTCACATTTTCTTGAAAATTTTTCTCACATTTCTTTTCCCCTACTGTTTGCTGTTCAATCTTTTGTTGAACTTCTTCAAGCTCCCAAAATTTTCTTAATTGGTGGTGTAAACTATTTTCGGTGTGAGAAACAATTCCGCAATATAGAGATTTTTTTCTACATTTGCTGGACCACAGGATATCCAACCAAATACACTATTTTGGAGTATGTATTTCACTTTGCTTAAAACTATTTGACCTTGCTTTATTAGAGAGTAAAATATTTCGTCTCCTAATAGTATATCAATCTTACTAGGAATGTCAAATTGAGGATCTGCTAACTCAATATTTTCTGGAATTTCTCCCTTAATTATTTTTTGAGCTGGGAGATCAGAAAAAATCTTGTTAACGACCAATAAATCAATATCGGTAATAAAATTAGAATTAATGGATTTAATTTTGACATTCATTCTTTCGTTAACATTGGACTTATTTTCTATTTCGATTCCTTCAATAATTAAGTTAACTTTTTTGGCAATAACTTTTAATTTATTTTTAAGATTATTATATTACCCATATTATATTATGGGTCTTACTTGAGACCCACTGTCTAGTAACGCTCTGGCTTCTATGGATTTTCCATTTAAGCCTTCAACTTTTATACGTGCTGTAAATAGTAAAATGTACTTTTCCAGATTTGTTAAATTGCTGAGTTGGAATAGGGATTTCATCACTGCACTTTTAGAGTGAGATTGCTCCTTATGTAAAAGTGCATGGTGGGCGTTTGCACATTTGCAATTGTCTGCACCGCAATTGTCATTGCAAAAGACATTTTGCAATTGTCTGCACCGCAAATTTTACTTCCGTGTCCACTTTTTAAGCACTTCACACATAATTTGTTTGCAAGAACTTTATTCCATCTATCGCTTATAGGTAATGCTCTGAACGTAGAGCATCCATTTGCTGGATGGAACACCTTGCAATTCATTATGCATTTTTCTTTAGTGAAATTGCTTGTGTTATTAATGAACACATTATTAAACTGATGCGACATTGGTTTCTGAACAACTTCCAATGCTGAACATTCACGTTCTAAAAATTTTAGCAAAGGATAAATTCTAGGGACCATTTTTGAATCTTCTATGGTCATTTCATATTTCAACCTTAAGTTGTCGTCAAGCTTCCTTACTAAAAGAAAGCTTATAAAGACTTGTAAAATTTGTTCTGATGACAGCTTCAAATTATTTAATGCCTGCAAAAATTCATTAATGGTCCTATGAAAAGCCCTGACATTGCGAGCAGTTTCTGTCACTAATGGTGCATCAAGCAATTTTTTAAAATATATATTTCCAATGCATCTTTTATTGGTGACCTGCTTGTTGAGTATGTCCCATGCTACAGAAAAATTTCATCATGTTCAAAAATGTCAACATATTCATAAAATATTTTATGGGCGGTATCTCGCGATTCTTCAACTGTCCCGAAGCATTCACTGCTATCCTTGAATGCCTCGATGGCGTCTCCGAATTCGGATAGGGCAAACTGTAACCGCCTAATCAGTCCACCGTTTTTTGTAGAATGCTGTTTTCGACAGCCCCTTTAGAAACTATTGGCTTACCTTCTTTTTGGTATTTTGCAATATAGTATTCCAATTTTGTAGTTTCTGTCTGCGCCAGTGAGCTTACCGTACCGGATATGTTTTCCTTGAAGTACTTTTCCTTCTTCAAACCGCCTTGATTTATTATGCAGCTTTTCTTTAAGCTGAAGAAGGAAATCATAATTATCTCCATCAGATCCAACAGCTTGATGGTAGAGTTTCTGGATCTCCTTTGCCAACTCTGTCTGCTTATTCAATACTGCTTCCATTGCACTTTTATTATTTTATTATAATTTTTGTCAGTTAGCTAATGCGATACTCTGGGTTTTTTTAAACACAAAAACTCACATACACTTACTGCTGATGCGTATACGCTTTATACAGCAGTATCACTGCAATATATATCTTTATATATTTTTTACACTACTTCACACTTATTGCTGATGCGATAATTGCACGCTTTATACAGCAATGGTATTTAAAAATTAATACGAAACAACAAAATCGAAACAAACATCGAAAATATACCGAAGTACACTCGATAAAATTAGAAAAGAATTTTTTAAACGCGATTCAAAAAATCACGTCGGGGTCACCAAAATGAAAAATCTTACATTTTTCACTGACTTAAACAGGACCGAAGCAGTTGAGCGCCTTAAAACGACTGACTTTATTGATGCATTTAGAATTACTCAATACATGGTATGGACACAGTTCGCCCCATGCGTAGAACTTATAAATAAAAACTACTTACATGATAAGGCGCGACGCATACACTATCTGTGGTTATATTTATATTTAACTCGGTGCGCTTATCATGTGTATACGTTATCCTAAATACACTGTACCCATCAACTTGGTTCCCAAGACTTGTGTTAACACAAGGGGTCATTATATAAACAAGATAAGACGAAATACGTTTCCCACGAATTCCTATCTTTTATAAGACTTATCGTATCCACCTCTCATGGAAAGGATTGTAGCATTATAAGTCTGATAGGTACAGTTTCATAATTAAACATACTCCCCGCGTTGAAATAGTTTACTCTTTCAATTATACAATATTTGTTTTATTATAAGTTATTTATTTAATTATGAGTAATTAAAAACTATTTCTTTATACATACAAAATTATGTATAATATTATTATTATTTTTTCTTACTATGTTTGTACATATTAATTTTTTGTTTTTCCAAATTACTTGCGGGAGTGCAGATTAAGAAGGTCGAAACTTATACATCTATTTATTTAATTATTTATTTATTGTAAGTGCCTTATTTAATCCCTATCTACCCTACTTTCAACGGCCGAACGCGAAACCTCCAATGGGGATGACACCCGATGTTGCAGCACATAGTTTTCTTATGACGTAAAATCCCACGATGACCGCAGCTCCCAGCAAAAGAAGGTTTGTAGCGCTTAATCCGTAATGGGCTACATCGTGTAAGTCGATATCCCAATTGGTAGGGAATCCAAAAATTTCTTTTGGCCTTGGAATTTTTGGAATCTTGAAAGTCTCCAATTCGCCTTCAATTTTTTTATGCTTCAGAGGAGGCAAATGGTCCGTAATATTGAGGACTGGGACTTGAAATGGAACTTCGGTATATAAATCGTCATAGGCCCACAACGTTACGTCTGAAGTCATGGCTTGGCAATCGGAGCGTAATTGTATGATGCCTTGTTCCTTGAGCTTAATCGTTTTTCGGAATCCTTCGCACGTCACGTCCATCGTAGTTTCTTCGAATACCGAATACAGCCATGAGTTTGTTGTATGTAACTGCAACCAAACAGCTTCTGGGGGCATGACATTAACTTCGCATGTTGTAGATAGGGTTCGCCTTTTCAGAAAAAGCTCCACTTCACATTTCGCCGTATTTGTATTGAAAATTTTATGTGTCTGTGGACAGATCAAGAATTTTTCCATCTTTTGACAATGGAACATATTCTCTTCCTTCAGTCCGTAATACACACTTCTTCGACTATCTAGTAGTATGTATTGGAACGTTGGTTTCACCAAGTATCCATCATGAAGTGTGGGATACGAATGACTGGAAAACATTTCAAACCTTTCTCTGTATATTAAAGGTATTTTTATATTAAAGATGACAGAGTTATTCATAGAACGTCCTGTCACCGTGGCGATATGTCCTAGCTCTAGAGGATCTGTGTCGCTCAATTGCAAATTATCGTCGACGTTCATCATGATGATTCTAATCTGATGCTGAAATTTGTCCAGTGGTAGCAGTCGTTCCAGAAAGTTCCCTTTATATTTCAGAGAAGGTCAATCAGATTTCTTTGCAGAAGTTCAAATGATTCCAGAGCTATTCCATAGTTAATCGCAACGTCCAAAATCATGTCATCATTTAATTCATTCCTAACAGCTTCATAAAGTTGGTAGATTGTATTTTTGATTGTTTGAATATTTTTCCACGCCATTTCGTTTTGTTTCTTCATTATATCCTCAGTGATATCTTGAACCGAGGATTGGTTTTTCAGCAACTCCAGTAGATAATCTTAATTTTTCTTGCTCTGCAGGACTCTTCCTTCAAGTTTTACTGCATGTTCTTCATCCATTAGACCCAGCAATGAGTGGTAAATTGATCCTACAAATTGTAGTACTGAGCGCGGAATTCGCTTCTCCTTCTTTTGGCGGTTATAGAAAATGATTTGATCGTTGGAAAGTATTCTTTCATATCTGGCGGTCAATTGCTCCATTAGATTATTTACTAGAAATCTTCCAGTCGCTGTTGCGTTCATTCTCTAAAGAGTGTAAAATCCGTTTGTCAATTTTTCCTTATGCGTGAGGTACTCGACGAGGTTGACATGTAGAATGATATTCCAGGAACTTCTTACTAGCCCTACTCTGCCTTGGCTTTCAAAAAATATACCTGCTTTGTCTTTTAAACTTTCTATTTTAACTTGGCCTCTTATAATAGGAAATACAACTAACAATGTTAATAATGTAAGTATACAATTTTTATTCTTAATTCTTTTCGGCCTTCTTAATTTGTTTTCATTTTCTTCTACATCTTCGGTAGGAAAAGGACAAATATTGTGAATAGAGCGTTTTGTCTCGCCAGTACTTGTCCTTACGTCTACCATTCTACAAATACCATCCTTCCCCATAACGGTATTTGTTACCCCTCCCCTTCTCCAATTCATTGGAGGGACATTATCTTCCTTTAGTAGGACCCATTCCCCTTGTTTTATATTCTTAGAAGGATGTTTCCATTTTAACCGTTTTTTAAGTTCTGTCAAATATTCACTTGACCAGCGCTTCCGAAATTCTTTGGAGTTTATTTCCACTGCTTTCCTGTGGTCTCGCAGCCCGTGATAACATTGATTATCACTGCTATCTATAATGGTTGACAGAGCTTCACCGGATTGAAAATAGCCAGGTGTTAAAACTTGGAAGTCATTTGGGTTATCAGAAAGGGGTATAAGTGGTCTCGAATTTAAGACAGCTTCAATTTGTGTCACTAAAGTGCACATTTCTTCAAATGTCATAACACCGTCTATAACCTGGAAGAAATATTTTTTCGCAGCTTTCACTTCAGCTTCCCATAACCCTCCTATATGTGGTGATCTAGCGGGAATAAACACCCATTCAATTTCATTTTCTGCACAAAAGGTTGTTAATGATTCCTTATGTTCATTATTCTTAAAAAGTTCATAAATTTCTTTTAGGTTGTTTGCAGCACCTACGAAGTTAATTCCGTTATCTGAATAGATTTTCAACGGGCAGTTCCGACGTGCGACAAATCGTTTTAGAGCTCCAATAAAAGCAGCTGAACTTAAATCCGAAACCACTTCCAGGTGCACTGCCTTTGTGGCAAAACATACAAAAACGCATACATATGCCTTGTCACACCTTTTACCTCTTATTTTATGGTGAATATAAATTGGAACAAGAAAATCTGTCCCAACATCCAAAAATGGTCTTGTCCCAATTAATCTATCTTCGGGTAAATTCCCAATTAATTGATGCATAGGCCGGGGGTTAGCTTTGAAACATCGGTAACATTTGGCTACAACCTTTCTAGTTATTTGTCGCCCACGAAGTGGCCAAATTTTTTGCCTCAAAATCGCTAAAAGCCCTTGAGGTCCGACATGAAAGTGCTTTCTGTGAATATATTCTATTAGAGGAATAACTAGTTCATCATTGTACAGAAGGAGAATTGGATGTTTTGCTTCGTAGCACAACTTACTCTGCTCAATTCTTCCTCCGACTCTAGTAGGCCTTTGTCATCAATTATTGGAGATAGTGTATTAATTTTTGACTTACCTGGAAGAGTTTTGTTTAGTAAAAGTAATTTTTTCTCAATACTAAAGTGCTTTTCTTGGATACTTCTTAATATTATAGCTACCGCATTTTTTTTATAAAAATACCAAGTCTGTATAGGTTTTCGCCTATAATATCTTTAACCTTAATTACTTTAGGTATAATATTCTGTAGGAAACAAAAATTATTTCTGTGATCGATCCCATCTCTCTAAGATTCCCGCATTGCAATAGCAGCAGACATTTTTATTTTCTTAATGTTGGGTATATTTTCTTCAGGAATCATTACGAAATTTCCTGCTGAACATTTGCACTCTTTAATTAAATCTGGGCCTTCAAACCACAATTTGTTCCCAATTATTTCCTTAGCCAATAAACCTCTAGATATAAAGTCTGCAAGATTTTCCTTAGATTGGACATATCTAAAATTAGTACTGTCGCAATTTGATTGAATATAACTTACTCTATTGAATACGAAAATTTGTAACCTTGCAGGATCTAAGTTTAACCAACTTAAAACAATTTCTGAGTCAGTATAGAAAAATGTCCTATCCAATTTCATTTTTAAACTATTTATTACTTTGTTATAGAGTTCAATAAAACGGCCGCGCATAGCTCATGTCTTGGCAATGTTATAACCTTAGTAGGTGATACGCGCCACTTTGAAGCAGCTATGTTAGTATATATGTATCCCGATTCGTCACAGGATTTTATATAAATAACTGCTTCATATGCTTTCATTGAAGCGTTGCAAAAACCATGTAACTCAATCATTTCTGGATTGTTACAAAATATACGCCTGGAAATTTTAACCGCACTGAGATTTGGCAAGTCTTTTTTGACCTTGTTCCATTGATTTCATATATTACAAGGGACTTCATCCCAGTCGATTTTTAATTTACAGACGCTGTGTAACAATATCTTTGTAGTAACGATGACTGGATTTACTAAGCCTAAGGGATCAAATAATTTGGATACATCGGATAAAATATTTATTTTTGTAATTTTATTGTTGTAATCCCAATTGCATTTCAACAGAAACTCATCCGTGTTTGGTAACCAGGTTACTCCTAATGCCTTTATCCTGCTTTCTTGGTCCATGTCAATATTCAATTTTATTTCCCGGTCTTCTTTTGTAATTTTTCCAATAATTTTGGGCTATTAGAGCACCATTTGCGTAACTTAAACTCATTTACTTACTTAAGATTCTAATTAATTGCTTTTGTAAATTTTCTATTTCTATTTCCCCCCGTCATTAAATCGTCCATATAAAAATCGGATTACTGTTTTTAAAGCGTATGTTTTGAATGGTTCTTGAGAGTTCCATCGCCAAAAGATTAACTGGAACTTTTGATTGCTTTCTTCTACCCAGATTTGCCTGTACATTTTTTCTATGTCCGCCGAGAACACAAATTTATGTTTCCTGAACCTTAAAAGAATATTAAATAAATCTTCCTGTAGTCTTGGACCTACAAGCAAAATATCATTTAGAGACGTATTTTTTGAAGTTTTAGCTGAACCATCAAAAACTACTCTCACTTTTGTTGTAGAACTTTCTGGACGAAGAACGCCATGATGTAGAAGATAATATTTTTGATTAAATTCCGAAACATTTCTTATTAACTTCATATTCCCTAAATTCAAATATTCTCTCATAAACATATGGTATTGCTCTTTAAGACAATTATTTTTATTTAGTTTGCGTTCTAAACTATAAAATCGTCGTACAGCTTGCAATGTCGATTCGCCAATATATTTCGGAGATTTTTTGAAAGGCAGTGACACCACAAATTTGTTATCACTTGCTATATTCACATTTTCTTGAAAATTTTTCTCACATTTCTTTTCCCCTACTGTTTGCTGTTCAATCTTTTGTTGAACTTCTTCAAGCTCCCAAAATTTTCTTAATTGGTGGTGTAAACTATTTTCGGTGTGAGAAACAATTCCGCAATATAGAGATTTTTTTCTACATTTGCTGGACCACAGGATATCCAACCAAATACACTATTTTGGAGTATGTATTTGCTTTGCTTAAAACTATTTGACCTTGCTTTATTAGAGAGTAAAATATTTCGTCTCCTAATAGTATATCAATCTTACTAGGAATGTCAAATTGAGGATCTGCTAACTCAATATTTTCTGGAATTTCTCCCTTAATTATTTTTTGAGCTGGGAGATCAGAAAAAATCTTGTTAACGACCAATAAATCAATATCGGTAATAAAATTAGAATTAATGGATTTAATTTTGACATTCATTCTTTCGTTAACATTGGACTTATTTTCTATTTCGATTCCTTCAATAATTAAGTTAACTTTTTTGGCAATAACTTTTAATTTATTTTTAAGATTATTATATTACCCATATTATATTATGGGTCTTACTTGAGACCCACTGTCTAGTAACGCTCTGGCTTCTATGGATTTTCCATTTAAGCCTTCAACTTTTATACGTGCTGTAAATAGTAAAATGTACTTTTCCAGATTTGTTAAATTGCTGAGTTGGAATAGGGATTTCATCACTGCACTTTTAGAGTGAGATTGCTCCTTATGTAAAAGTGCATGGTGGGCGTTTGCACATTTGCAATTGTCTGCACCGCAATTGTCATTGCAAAAGACATTTTGCAATTGTCTGCACCGCAAATTTTACTTCCGTGTCCACTTTTTAAGCACTTCACACATAATTTGTTTGCAAGAACTTTATTCCATCTATCGCTTATAGGTAATGCTCTGAACGTAGAGCATCCATTTGCTGGATGGAACACCTTGCAATTCATTATGCATTTTTCTTTAGTGAAATTGCTTGTGTTATTAATGAACACATTATTAAACTGATGCGACATTGGTTTCTGAACAACTTCCAATGCTGAACATTCACGTTCTAAAAATTTTAGCAAAGGATAAATTCTAGGGACCATTTTTGAATCTTCTATGGTCATTTCATATTTCAACCTTAAGTTGTCGTCAAGCTTCCTTACTAAAAGAAAGCTTATAAAGACTTGTAAAATTTGTTCTGATGACAGCTTCAAATTATTTAATGCCTGCAAAAATTCATTAATGGTCCTATGAAAAGCCCTGACATTGCGAGCAGTTTCTGTCACTAATGGTGCATCAAGCAATTTTTTAAAATATATATTTCCAATGCATCTTTTATTGGTGACCTGCTTGTTGAGTATGTCCCATGCTACAGAAAAATTTCATCATGTTCAAAAATGTCAACATATTCATAAAATATTTTATGGGCGGTATCTCGCGATTCTTCAACTGTCCCGAAGCATTCACTGCTATCCTTGAATGCCTCGATGGCGTCTCCGAATTCGGATAGGGCAAACTGTAACCGCCTAATCAGTCCACCGTTTTTTGTAGAATGCTGTTTTCGACAGCCCCTTTAGAAACTATTGGCTTACCTTCTTTTTGGTATTTTGCAATATAGTATTCCAATTTTGTAGTTTCTGTCTGCGCCAGTGAGCTTACCGTACCGGATATGTTTTCCTTGAAGTACTTTTCCTTCTTCAAACCGCCTTGATTTATTATGCAGCTTTTCTTTAAGCTGAAGAAGGAAATCATAATTATCTCCATCAGATCCAACAGCTTGATGGTAGAGTTTCTGGATCTCCTTTGCCAACTCTGTCTGCTTATTCAATACTGCTTCCATTGCACTTTTATTATTTTATTATAATTTTTGTCAGTTAGCTAATGCGATACTCTGGGTTTTTTTAAACACAAAAACTCACATACACTTACTGCTGATGCGTATACGCTTTATACAGCAGTATCACTGCAATATATATCTTTATATATTTTTTACACTACTTCACACTTATTGCTGATGCGATAATTGCACGCTTTATACAGCAATGGTATTTAAAAATTAATACGAAACAACAAAATCGAAACAAACATCGAAAAAATCGAAACAAACATCGAATTTTTTAAACGCGATTCAAAAAATCACGTCGGGGTCACCAAAATGAAAAATCTTACATTTTTCACTGACTTAAACAGGACCGAAGCAGTTGAGCGCCTTAAAACGACTGACTTTATTGATGCATTTAGAATTACTCAATACATGGTATGGACACAGTTCGCCCCATGCGTAGAACTTATAAATAAAAACTACTTACATGATAAGGCGCGACGCATACACTATCTGTGGTTATATTTATATTTAACTCGGTGCGCTTATCATGTGTATACGTTATCCTAAATACACTGTACCCATCAACTTGGTTCCCAAGACTTGTGTTAACACAAGGGGTCATTATATAAACAAGATAAGACGAAATACGTTTCCCACGAATTCCTATCTTTTATAAGACTTATCGTATCCACCTCTCATGGAAAGGATTGTAGCATTATAAGTCTGATAGGTACAGTTTCATAATTAAACACGAAATATGGGAATATTTTTAATAAGCCCATTTTTATACCTCTCAAACGGTGTACCGCATGATATAATTATTCTTTTATTTTATATAGTCTTATCTAATTAAATTATGTTTATATGGGCGAAGACCGCCATATACATTTTACAGTGAGTATTCTGCTGGTTGAAGGTTATGATCCTAGCTGCGGCCGAAAGCCGCCTATATAAAATGACTTATGCAAAACATTATTTTAGCGTGAGTATTCTTTGCGTGCTGAGTGCTCTGATCCTTGCCGTGGCCGAAGACCGCTTATATAAGAAGCCTTCAATTTTATTCACATTGTTTTTGTGGGAGTTATTTTTATATCAAGCGCCAATTGTTCTTATGCAATAACTTCACTATATCGTAAGTATTGTGCTAGCTGAGGGTTATGATCCTTTCTGAGGCCGAAGGCCGCTTATATAAAAAGACATTTACTCACATACTTCATTTTATCTTGTGTCTTCTGTTGGTTGAGGATTACAATCCTCGAAGCGACCGAAGGCCGGCCATATAAAAGGATTTTAGTGATGTTTAATTAGATAAATTTGTATGAACCAAAGTAATGAGTATATCATGCGGTACACCATTTGAAATGTAATATGGTGGACTTTTTAGAAAAGGAAAATTTTTGATACCATAATATATTTGTCATCAGGAAAAAATAAACTTATACAAAAACTGTGCATATTTTTAGAAAAAGTGAAATAATTTTAATGGAAATAATTGAGACAAACAGGTATACTATACTGATGGTAGACAATACCTTTGAAATGCTATATCTGCGACATGATGTCTCGATTGGTTACAGATACATAACGTTGTGTTTATTGAATGTTTGAGCGTTCCTAAATCCAAAAGGGCTTCCGCAACAAAATTTTTTCTCTACTTTTCTTACGGTAAAAAATTTCATTAAAAACGAGATTGGACCCCTATACCGAACCTGTGCACGGAAGTCTGTAATTTTGGATTTAGCAAATTAGATAAATACAACGATATGTACTTGTAGCCAAGCGAGATATCGCGCCGGCAGATTTCGAAGGTATTTCTATTGTCTACCATTAATATAATATACCTTTTTGTCAATATCATTACCATTAGAGAGTTATAACTTTTTTTGTAAAAATGTGTACACCTTTTATAAAAAAAATTGCTTCCCTCCAATAGAAATACATGAAGGTACCAAAAATTTGCCTTTTTAGCGCAATGTTTACCTTTCAGACGACGTTTCGCATAACATACTTAATATTTTATTTTATATAGCCTTATCTAATCAAATGATGTTTAATATTTTGTACAAGTTTTTTGTACGCGAATTTCCTTCAAAACTTTGCCTACGGTGCTATTCTAAAATATAAAAAATTTTAAGAAAAATATTTCGGCTGGGGCGTTTTTCTGAAATGTTCTGGCTGTTACCTCCGTCATAAGTATGACGAATTCGTCATAAGTCATATTCTTCATAAGTATTTGCAGAAACACCTTCTGCATTTAATGATATTGGCTCTGGGATTTAAAATCTTGGCTCATATTTAGGACTCGACTCAAGCTCCAATTTTTTCAGTTTCTTGTTATTGTTTTTTACTGATGTTGGTGACTACAACATACGAAGAAACTTGTGGCACTAACGTTTCGTTTCGGAGTAATGACTCCGAAAACTATAAATGGGGGACTTATAAGAAATACAGCAACGGAGATTTAATAATAATGCCTTTTTTGGTAATAACCCTTTTAGTGAAAATACCAGTATTTTTTAAGGAATCTTTTTCTCGGAACAAGTTCAGATAGGAATCTAAGCCCCTATTTAATTAAATTTTTTCATTGTCAGAAACATGAAAAGAAAACAATTGTTGCGAAAGTCCGCCATTTTGGAAATAGAAGCACATAAACACGACGCTATATCTCTGTACTCAATCGACATATCATCCCAGCAGGTATACCATTTCAAATGTATTTCCATTGTCTACCATTTCGTGTAATGTTTTAGTAATTCGCAAAATGGAGTGACTTACTTAATGGGGTAAAGCCTACCAAAGGGGAGAGGATAATTTAAACAAATATTTAAAACAATTTACTTAAACCAATTCTGCATGTCGCTTTATTAACATTATCCTGAAGTCAATTAGACGGCTTTGTTTTGAATTTCCCTATTTTCTAATCACAAACCGAAGCAACTAAATTCTAGTACATACGTTTTGACATACTGCATCAATGTAATTATTTTATAATTTCTATGTTCACTTTAAATAAATAATATTATTAAAATGAGCATAAACGAAATGAAATATGGTGTGTTTTAATAATTTAGAGTGACTTACTTAATAAGCTAATCAAAACATTTAAGTAAATTTTGTGAACAAATTACGATAAAATAAATTAAACAAATATTTAAAAGAATTTATTTGTGAGTCTAATTATTAATAATAATGTGAATTAATATATCTACTTAATAATTTATATTTACACTTTGAAGTAATGTAATTATTTTAATAAGTTTATTTTTTTATCCTAAATAGTTTAGTTCAATTCAATATATTTGGTATTCACCTTGAAAATGTATATTACATGATTTACTTGCACATATTACATAATTCTGCAAAAGCCCATATTTTGCTTTTTATTTCTTCAACATAACTGCGATAAATTCGACTTCAAGAGAAACGTATAGCAAAGCAAATGCATATAAATAATGGCGTTGACATACCTTAATTATTTTTTAAACTCGAAATTAAATTTGACCATTTTAGTGTTACCCGCTTATGCGACACCTTGTATTTTGAGAACCGCTTTAAGCGTTCGTATTAATGCGGTGTTTCCGGCGTTCTGAATTACGGAATAAATTACATTTTCTTATAAATTATTGACTCAAATAATGGACCAATATATTGTTCTTACTGTATGATGTCCCAGCTACTTTTTATGTTTAGGAAATTTTGCAACTTTTGGTACTGCACACAATTCGACTCACTTTTATATTGCAATTTCAAAAGCTGCGATAACTTCTATGCCATATATACATGACTATTTAAACACTTTATTTACAGGTTAGATCGCTTTAATTGGGACATTAAGATTGCTCATATTTTATAATGTGCATTTTGTCCAGTGCGTACTTTTTTAGTTTCACCCATCAATTCATTATACACCGCTGTGGAAATTTCACCATCGATTTTTCAGCATAGCTTAGAATTTGGATAAATTTATAGTTTTTAATTTGAATTAAATTTGCTTAAAGGGAAAATATGGCAGACACGCGGATATTTTGCCCGGTTGGATGCGTGAGGATCCTCAAATTATTGGTAATTTATCCATGCGATAGGTCCCTGATAGGCAATTTATACCCTCAAATAATAAACAACGGATAAAATTCGTGACAAAGTAAATGTATTTTCTAAATTGCCTAAATTGAAAAATATGTATCGCTCTGCCTTAAACACGAAAACATTGTTAATGAAGTTGGAATGTTATTAGTAAATATGAAAAACGTGCAACAAATTATGTTAATCACTTATCAAAACTCAATAAGGAGATGTGGTCAAGAAGTGGAACATGATGAGCATATGCGGAGCAAGCATCAGCAACAGTCGCTAAGTTTGCTTAATAAAAAAGCGTACATTAAAAGAACATTATCTGAATGAAGGGCAAGATCTCCTGCAACTACCATTTCATAAGACCGCAAGTGCTACGAAAGAGTTACTGTCTAGTTATACACGTCCAAATGCTTATTGAATGTTTATTAAAATTAAAAGTGAATAAAATACGTCCCTATTTTTACTTACTTAAGAGTTAAATAAAATTTAATTATTTTTATTTAGCATACTTCATAGGCTACTGTTTTATTACACCCGGGAGTATTTCACGCAAGACTCAAATGCTCGAGAAGAAATTAATGAATCGGTTAACGATGCTTTCTCACATAGGATTCACGTAGGAAAAGCTCATTTTACAAATCATTCTCTACGTTTTGAGAGCACAAGTGAAACAATAGATACAAATTTCTCTTTTATACTTATTTTTACAATAAAAACGTAATTATGTATAAGAAAATATTTACGCGGCCTTTCTTAAAATATTAACAGACTTATAATGTATCACGAAAACGAAACTCAATCTTCGATTTTCTTTTGCTATTTCCCCTATTTTCTTCGATTTAACGAAAAAATATGAAAAAGAACGCCAAAATAATGATAACGAAAACGTAACGAACACGAATCGAAAACTAGGTTTTTGCTGGTGTTTTTTACATGCTTTCCCGTGTTTCCGATCGGAAATCAGTTGATAATGTATCACGAATACTTCACGAAAGGGTTGTCAAAATTTGACGATAACAAAAAAGCGTCCGTTACAGCAAATAAGCACTACTGCATATTAGCGCTTGAAGAGGAGTGAGAGAGGAGTGAAGCTCACATTTTCTGTAGATCCCAACAACAATAAATTGGAAAATGAAACGAAGCGAGCGAAGAAGTTTCATTATCTGAGCCAGGAATTAGTTTCGAATTTGTTTCGTGTTCGTCAACGTTTTCGTATCGTGATACATTATAAGGGTGTAAAATTGAGCTAACAATAGTTACGATTGGAGAAACAGCGACGGTGGCTTTGACGAAACGCTCCAAGTTGTTGTAGTATACAAAACTTTCGTCAGGTTCCTTAGATAAAGTGTCCCGAGTGGAAGGTCTCCCGCTTTTGTTTTGTATTCCGTATTAAGGCCCTAAATTTATATCGGTATTATATAATATGTAGACTTTTGTTCTTCCATACTTAAACTGAACATCTTTTGGTAATAGACCTATTAATTTTATTCCGTTTCATAAATTAAACACATTTGGACATTTTCTAACAGCCCATATACTGTCAACTGTGGGACATTTTATGTTGATTATTGATTCAAAATACTACTTTTACTTTACTTTACTTTGTGTGTGCTAATTTGTTGTTACGAAAATAATGTATTAATATTAAAATTAACAATTTAATATTAATATTAATATTAAAATTAGTATCGGGAACTGTCGACTGATTTAAACTGTCGATAGTTAGTAACTGAATGATTTTAACTATGCTATCTGTTGACAGCATAATCAACAGACTCGTTTCTCTTATTTGATTAATTGGATATCGGCTTTTACTCTCTGATTGATTTTCGAATTACTAAGAACTACCGAACGATTGTTTACCGAATTAATTATTCGATAGTTTCTAGGAATTATTAATTCTGGAAGACAGATTTACTCGTTTAATGATTTTTGGATTACTAAAACCTATAGAATGAATGAATAACTTACAGCTATCGGATAACACGGTAGTTTTTATTCGATAGTTTCTAACACTAATTAGAATACTTAATAGTGTATCGAAAAATTCTTGACTAAAAAATACTGTTCACGTATGGAGCAAGAGAGTGGTGCAATGTTCCAGGATTTAAACAACTGTGTGCAGAGTGGATGCGAAGGAGGAAAAACAGGTGCTGGAACGTCTTTTTTTGTATATAATGGAATTATCCTCGACTAGATTTATGGGTTTTTCCTCGTTCATACAAGCAAATAACAAATATTTCTATTGTGTACTATGAATTTATGCAAAATGTTTTCAAAAATGTCCAAATTGATGTCAGATTGGTTTCCATGCTTAAAGTTGCAATTACGAACAATCCCCTGAACGTTTATTAAGCCAAAGAACAATGTTTTTACTATATGGCTACATTGCACCATCAGAATTTGAAGATATGAGATGTGGCAGCACGATTGAACTGTCAATTGCCGCTACGTGAGGGAATATAAAATCTATTTGATATTTGGCTAAAGTTCGTGTCAAGTGTCGTGTTTGGAAGCAACGCACACACAAACGCCATATAACGTTAGGGTTTTGACAGTAGTAAAGTGGCCCTTAAGGCAGTATAATCAGGCCGCACAGCGCAAACGCATGTGTATGAGGGCCTTATAATATAAAGCGGAACGAATGGATAGGCGGCGACGCTGGATTTAACAGAACGCTTTAAATATTTGTATTATGCAGAACTTTCGTCAGCTTCCTTAAATAATGTCCGCTTTCCTTTAGCCGTCCATATGTTTGCGCGAACAAAATTTACCTCCTTTTCACATTGTTTTATGGGAACGTGCAAACTACGTCATTATCTGCGTGCTGGGAACAAGTTCATAACAGGGGTAAGGCTTCGATTTGTTTGATTTTGGTGGTGGTGTATCGTTGCACTTAACTTTTAAAAACAATTAAAAATTGTTTGCGGACGGCCACCATTTTGGATTTAGACATAACACGAATAAACAAGCTTATCAGTGCATTCCAGTCAAAAACTGGATGTCGAGGCCGGGTGCCGGTTGAGTATCAGTATCGAAATAGTAATTGAACAAAACGCGAGCAAGAAACCTTTCGCTTGGATATGAGTGAAGCGGCGTCGTAAAAATGTATTCAATAATATTTAGGACGTCGTTTAGCGAGGGGCGTGTTTTTGCTGCGCGCAAGCAAATGGATTGAATGGAAAACATCCTCTATCTAAGGACGTTGACGAAAGTTATGAATACTACAAAAATTCTGAGCGTCTTCTCAAAACCAGCGTCACAATCTTTCCATTCGTTTCGGTTTGTGTAATAAGGCCCTTCGGCTTAAACATTCGAAAACACAACGTTATATTTCTGTAACTAATCGAGATAATACGCTGACAGATGTTCCATTTTAAAGGTATTTCCATTGTCTACCATTATCACAGTATACCTCTTTGATAGTATACCGCTTTCTATATCAATGCTGTTACCGATTTATTTCAGTTTATGTAAAAATATTCACTTTTTATATGAAAAACTATTTTTCCTTCCTAAACGGGTAAAGGTACAAAATTTCCCTTATGAAAGGGAAGGAAGGCAACTTATATAAAAGGGCTTTTATGCACACACTTAATTTTTCCATGTGTATTCTGGCAGTTGAGGGCTATAATTCTTGCCGTGGCTGAAGGCCAGCCATATAAGAGGACTTAGGTGATATTTAATTAAGTTAATGTGTGTGAACCAAAGTAATAAATAATTCATGCGGTACATCGTTTGAAAGGTAATAAAATGGGATTTTTAGAAAAGGGGAATTTTAATGTAATTTAATGCATTCGTTAAGGAGGGGAAATAGTTTTTATGCAATGTGCATATTTTTACAAGAAGTAAAGTAACGGCAATGATATCGAAACAAAAAGTATATTATACTAATGGTAGACAATGGAATTGCCTTTGAATTGGTATATACTCCGGCTTGATATCTCGATTGGTTGCAGAGATATAACACTGTGTTAAATGAATGTTTGTGTTTCTAAATACAAAATAACCGCAACACAATTTTGTGCCTTTGGCGTTTTTTAACGGTGAAAAATAACGGTAAAAAATTTCATTTCATAGGGCTTGGGCTTGGACAGAATAGGGTATTCTGAACTTATGCCCTTCCTTTCGTTCGTAAACTATATTTCCAAAACGTTTTATATGCAAAATTGTGTAGTCCCGGAGATAATGACGCAATCAATTGCCGCGGCAAGGATTATAACCCTCAACCACCAGAATACATATGGTAAAAACAAATGAGTATTCTGCTGACTTTGTGTTGTGATCCTTGCGGCGGCCAAAGGCCGCCTGTATGAAAGTACTTTTATGAAATAACTTTCTTTTATCGTGAGTATTCTGCTGACTGAGGGTTATGATGCTTGCCGCGGCCAAAGACCGCTTATATAAAACCTCCAATTTTATTCACATTGTTTTTGTGTAAGTTATGTTGCCGCTAAGATATCAAAGCATGACATGTTTAGAACCCGACTCCAGCTCCAACTTTTTTCAATTGTTTTTACTGGTATGGGTAACCCCAACAAACGAAGAGACTTGTGCCACTGACGTTTCGTTTTGGAGTAATGACTTTAGAAATCGCAAATCGTTTAGCTATATCTAAGAAACTATAAATGGGGCGACATATAAGAAATACAGCAATGGAGATTAATAACAAGGTTTTTTATGATTGTAACGAGTTTTGTTTCTCAGCTGGGGTATGCTCAGCCGTTCCAAGGTTCATTGTAGAGGGATCTCGTAACCCTCTTCAACAACGAAAAATCGTTACTATTTCGGAATTTCTCGCGATCGACTTAATAAGTCGATCTATTCACTGACTATTGTCAGCTCGGGCGAAATTGAAGGCAGGCTGTGTTTTTCTTTTACTAATTTTATTTATTCATAAATATTTTCGACTGTTAAAAATAAGGCTGTATTAAATTCTAAATTATAACCTACAGACAGACGGAGCGTCTGGCAACTGAAGGTTGCTTACAATATTAGGGTAACAATCTTTTCTAATACATGGGTTTTTTATAGCGAAGCTTAATTGTAAGTTAAAAGGTTGAATTAAACTGAGCCGCCCAAAAAAATAATGTAGCAAGAATCTGTCAAAAGCTGACCTGATTCTGCCTGGAGTATAGCTTTGGAACTGCCAAAAGCTGACCTGTTCCAAATCAACGAAGTACACCAAGAATCTGCCAAAAACTGACCTGATTCCGCCTGGAGAATAGTTCAGGGAACTGCCAAGAGCTGACCTGTTCCTGACTCAAACTAATATACCGCAAAAATCCACCAAAAGCTGACCTGATTCTGCTTCCAAAAACATATTGCAAAAATCTGCCAAAAGCTGACCTGATTCCGCATGGAGAATGGTTCAGGGAACTGCCAAAATCTGACCTGTTCCTGACTCAAAATAATGTATCGCAAAAATCCGCCAAAAGCTGACCTGATTCTGCTTCCAAAAATAGATTACAAGAATCTGCCAAAAGCTGACCTGATTCTGCCTCACATGTCCTTCTGCTTGCAAGCGAAAAAGAACCTCGATCCTAAGTTTCACGTTCCTTAAGTCAATTTAATTTTTAAACTATCTGTGAATTATTGCGTACGAATGAGGCAAAGCAAAAACGAAATAGAAACATTCGGGATACCAACGATTTTGGTTTGGTTCTAAATCAAGAATATTGAGTCGGAGATGCCAACTAAGTATTAAATGTTTATGTTCTTGCGAACATATCTAAATTGTAACGATCACCAATTCGTGGTCGTTGCAGTCTTTCCTTACAAAGGTAAAGAGAAAAAAAAACAAATTTCACTTTAATAATTGATGTAAAGAACAATTAATTCAATAACTTTAATAACATTAATTCAATAGTATAAGTCCAAACTAATAGTAGCAGAAAAATAAACATAATTCAAAACTTAAAATACAGTTCAAATACAATTCATTAACTCAAAAACTTAAAAATTATATATAAAAGAAAATCTACAAGTCCATTTTGCCGAGTGGATGTGACACCTGGATGCCTTACGCTTGTACTTTTGCGTTGGCGGTGGTGGTTGCTTTGGAGGTTGCGTCACATATGTTATCTTAATTCTCTTTTTCTTATTACCACATGAGAGTTCGGCCCACCCGTGAAATACTTCGACGTTTATTACACCCCATTCCCTGATGACTTTGAAATGTCGACGTTTTTTGCCTTTTGGAGGTCTAATTACGATGCCCTCAAAGGAATCGTATGGCGTCCTGGCTTTTCCTGGTTTCTCTAAGGCTTTTTTATTCTCGTGTGGTTCGATACTCGCCGGCTTTATTGCGTTTATCATAAGAAACCTCGCCTTGGGGCCTATGTGTGGAATGTTGCTTCGTAAAGTGGCTTCGGGCGGTGGTTGATAAAGTTTGGAACGCTGCGATAGATGTGCTAGACGCTGAGCAGGTACTCCCATCGTGCTGGGTTTAGTGTGCGCTCTGGTGTATGGCCTTATTGATACTGACCATTGACGTAACAGTGTTTACTGTGTTTATATCGCTTTTGTTGATTTCTGGAGACGCATTTTTCTGACATAGCTTCATCGAATTGGGTGATGAGGGGGAACGATTTAATGTCATTTATATGAGTTCTAAGCAATTTCTTGGGCTTTGAAGGATCGAGAAGCAGGAGAATATTTGGTTATGCGAATGCGTGGACCTTGTATGGTGCCATGAATTTCGGAGCTAATTTATCTGAAAAATTTCTAGCCGCACTAGAGAGGGCATGGTTTCTTCTGAGGACCAGAGTGCCGATCTTTGGTCTCCATGATCATCGTCGCTGGTCATAGAATTTCCTCTGGTATTGAGTAGCTTTCTGATTTTGTAGGAACGCTTTCTCTAATAATTTCTTGAAATTGGGTGTTGGTTGTTTAAGTGGTGCCTTGGCGCGGTTTATATCGTGCGCAAGTGGAACAAGCACGGGCGTGTCGTTTAATGTCGCTATACATCTTCGGCCAGTAGTAATGTTCTTTTACTCGGCGTAAGGTTTTACGGAAACCGAAATGACCGGCTGGGGCTTGGTCATGTATTTCGTATAAAATTGAAGCCACTTGTTGTATCGGAATGCAGAGTTGCCATTTATGTGGATGCTGCTTACTTCTCCGGTAGAGCTGTTCTTTTTGAATCTGGTAATCGGGATATTGATTTGGAGATTGCTGCACTTTTTGCATGTGTGTGTTGTACCAATCTATTGCTTGTATCTGGCAGAATTGCGCGGTCTCTGGTACGGGATTACGGGACAATGTATCCGCTACTACGTTTAGCGTACCCTTACGATATTCTATGTTAAAGTCGTACTGCTGTAATTCAAGAGCCCAACGAGCCAGCCGACCTCATGTGTTCTGTAACGAATGCAGCCAGCGTAGAGAATGATGGTCTGTCACCACAGTGAAGTGGTAATCTTCGAGATAATACCGTAATTTTCGAATGCCGAAAATAATCGCGAGGCACTCCTCCGTCGTGGAGTATTTCTGTTCAAGGTTGTTTAATGTGCGACTTGCGTACGTTATTACCGCCTCCCTTCCTTTTAATCTTCGGGTCAAAACCACCCCAAGACCAGTGTCACTGGCATCTGTTTGCAGGATAAAAGGCTTGCTGAAGTTGGGACATCACAAAACAGGGGCCGTAACAAGAGCAGTTTTCATATGTTGAAATGCGTTTTCTTGTGATTCCCCCCAATCCCATCTAACGTCCTTCTTAAGTAAGTGTGCCAGGGGCGTCACCGTATCCGAGAACCCTTTTACGAAGCGACGATACCACGAGGCCATGCCCAATATTTGTCGGACCCCTTTCACGTTCCATGGAGCCTTCATGTCTTCGATTGCTTTCACGTTCTCTGGGTCTGTACTGATACCTTGTGGTGTAATTTAATGTCCTAGATAACAAAACTCATTCTTTCAAATCGGCATTTTTTCAAAGTTTACTTTCAGGCGTGCTTCTCTCTTGTGATGATGGTAGTTAGATTCCGCATGTGTTCCTTGAAAGTTGTACCGAGGACGATGATGTCATCTAAATACGCAAAGGCAAAGGGTTCTAGTTCAGGACCGATAACCCTGTTCAAGATACGCTGAAAGGTGGCGACAGCGGAATGTAGTCCAAAAGGCATGACCGTCCATTGAAACAACCCACGTCCTGGAACTGTAAAAGCCGTGTATTTCCGAGAATTCTTTTCTAAAGGTATCTGCCAGTACCCGTTCTTCAGGTCGATGGTATTTGCGGTATTGGGTACGCATCTCGAACACGAAATTCATTTAGTTGGCGATAATCCACACATAAACGCCAGGAACCTTGTTTTTCCCTTATTAGTACGATGGCGGAGTTATACGGACTACGTAATGGTTCGATCTTCTCTTGCAGTAATTTGTCAATTTCTTCATTAATAATTCCTTGCATCGCAGGATTTCGGGGATAATATCTTTTTTTAAATGGAGTTTCTGTGGTTACCTTTATTGTGTGTTGATCGATATTACAAAGCCCCTCAATTGTATTCATTAGATATGGCTCACGTTCACACAGCTATCGAGTTTGTATTTCCATACTTGTGACCATTTGACAGGAATGAGTTTCTAGACTACCTCTAGGCGTTTCTATTCTTCCTGCGATGGTCATCGTGTAGTTCAATTTATTAAGGGGGTCCATTCCCACAATTAGGTCTTCCTGAAGCCCTGGTAGAAAATAAACCGGGTGAAAAATTTTGCGTGTGTTTATTGTCAGTGTAACCATATATCCGATTTCAATGGTTATTGAATGATTATTGGCCAGCGCTAGCCGTTGTCT
This sequence comes from Physocephala rufipes, assembly GCA_963966595.1. Classification (NCBI taxonomy): domain Eukaryota; kingdom Metazoa; phylum Arthropoda; class Insecta; order Diptera; family Conopidae; genus Physocephala; species Physocephala rufipes. The sequence continues at coordinate 103,128 of CAWZZZ010000167.1, forward strand.
TTGCCTAACTACAGGCGAATTTTTACTTAAATAATTATTTAATGACCTTCTAATGAAAGAAAGCGATGCTCTAGTGTCTATCGTGGCTTTCACTCGTAATTCATTGTAACGAACTTCTATTCGATACATTTGCAGTGTAGGATCTGCTGCAATCGGTACACTCCGACAATTACAGTTTTGGGATAGGGTTCCTAATGTTCCACAAAATGAACGGAACAACCGCTTTTGATTCAAGAATGCTCTGCGCGTGTGGCGTGGCTGACCGTAGGACCAGCAATGGGTTTTTCTGGAGTACTGTCGGGTGACTACTAAGTTAGAAACGTGTGGTCGTTGTAGCCGCGTTTCCTCGACTCGTATATGTTCGTATTCGTCTGTACACAAAATCAGAGAATCCACGCTATCGAAGTCGTTACGTTTAATATATAGACGGTATTCTGGTCGTAAACCCTCGTAAATTCTATGCAGCTGGTCTTCAGCGCGTAAACGTGAATGTTGACGCATCATGGTCACCATACTCATAATATAATCCCTCGCTTTTTCGCGAATATTTTGTCGCCGCTTTATAAAGTCTTCCTCTAGCCGTTGCATATAACGTCGCGGCAAAAAGAATTGAAAAGCTGCTGTTTTAAAGTGAGCCCACTTAAGTTTTCACTTCTGCTCGCTTATACCCCCACCAATCTTTGGCTCGACCTCGTAGAAACTCAGTAGAGGTAGAAGTAGGTGGTCGTATGGGATGCGGTAAGTGTCGGCCAGCTCCTCCATGGTCTCGATAAAATCAACGACAGATCATGATCCATTGAAGTGCACATTCCACTTTCGAACAATATTTATTGTATCAAATTCAACACTTGAAGAAATTTTGGTCTGTTGTGGAAGGGTATGGTGGTGGTAATAGTGGGTATGGACAAGCGAACAAGTCGCGAAAAGCGGCAAGCGAGGAAGAATCCTCGTCTTCTTCTTTCTCTGCAGGTTTCTTAATTCGCTGTGATTTGATGTGCGTCATTAGCCTGCTGCGCTTTTCTTTAACAGTGCCGTCCCTCGGGAGATTCAGCGATGTCATCTGCGCTTCTATTTTATCTTTTCTTAATTTGTAGATGAAATTCAAATTCTCAGGAAGGGCTTGTTCCTTGGTTGTATTATCAGGTTGGGGGGAACCGTCGCGTGATGTCGACGGTCCCTGCTATTTTTGATGGCGCCCGCGCCATTTGTTTCTCAGCTGGGGTATACTCAGCCGTTCCTGTAACGCCGTTCTCGTAACCCTCTTCAACAACGAAAAATGGTTACTATTTCGGAATTTCTCACGATCGACTTATTGAATCGATCAATTCACTGACTATTGTCAGCTCGGGCGAAATTGAAGATAGACTGTGTTTTTCTTTTACTAATTTTATTTATTCATAAATAATTTCGACTGTTAAAAATAAGGCTGTATTTAATTCTAAATTATAACCTAGAGATAGACGGAGCGTCTGGCAACTGAAGTTTGCTTACAATATTCGGGTAACAATCTTTTCTAAAACATGGGTATTTTATGGCGAAGCTTACTTGTAAAGGTAAAAGGTTGAATTAAACTGAGCCGCCTAAAAAAATAATGTAGCAAGAATCTGTCAAAAGCTGACCTGATTCTGCCTGGAGTATAGCTTTGGAACTGCCAAAAGCTGACCTGTTCCAAATCAACGAAGTACACCAAGAATCTGCCAAAAACTGACCCGATTCCGCCTGGAGAATAGTTCAGGGAACTGCCAAAATCTGACCTGTTCCTGACTTAAAATAATGTATCGCAAAAATCCGCCAAGAGCTGACCTGATTCTGCTTCCAAAAATATATTGCAAGAATCTGCCAAAAGCTGACCCGAGTCTGCCTCACATGTCCTTCTGATTGCAAGCGAAAAAGAACCTCGATCCTAAGTTTCACGTTCCTTAAGTCAATTTTATTATTAAACTATCTGTGAATTATTGCGTACGAATGAGGCAAAGCAAAAACGCAATAGAAACATTCGGGATACCAACGATTTTGATTTGGTTCTAAATCAGGAATATTGAGTCGGAGATGCCAACTAAGTATTAAATGTTTATGTTCTTGGGAACATATCTAAATTGAAACGATCACCAATTCGTGGTCGTTACAGTCTTCCCTTACAAAGGTAAAGAGAAAAAACCAAATTTCACTTTAATAATTGATGTAAAGAACGATTAATTCAATAACTTTAATGACATTAATACAATAGTATAAGTCCAAACTAATAGTAGCAGAAAAATAAACATAATTCAAAACTTAAAATACAACTCAAATACAACTCATTAACTCAAAAACTTAAAAATGATATATAAAGGAAAATCTACAAGTCCATTTGCCATTCATATCGACATTTGCGTTGGCGGTGGTGGTTGCTTTTGAGGTTGCGTCTCATCTGTTATCTTAATTCTCTTTTTCTTATTACCACATGAGATTTCGGCCCACCCGTGAAATACCTCGACATTTATTACACCCCATTCCCTGATGATTTTTAAAAGTCGACTTTTTTGTCTTTTGGAGGTTTAACTACGATGCCCTCAAAGGAATCGTATGGCGTCCTGGCTTTTCCTGGTTTCTCTACGGCTTTTTTATTCTCGTGTGGTTCGATACTCGCCGGCTTGATTGCGTTTATCAAAAGAATCCTCGCCTTGGGGCCTATGTGTGGAATGTTGCTTCGTAAAGTGGCTTCGGGCGGTGGTTGATAAAGTTTGGAACGCTGCGATAGATGTGCTAGACGCTGAGCAGGTACTCCCATCGTGCTGGGTTTAGTGTGCGCTCTGGTGTATGGCCTTATTGATACTGACCATTGACGTAACAGTGTTTACTGTGTTTATATCGCTTTTGTTGATTTCTGGAGACGCATTTTTCTGACATAGCTTCATCGAATTGGGTGATGAGGGGGAACGATTTAATGTCATTTATATGAGTTATGAGCAATTTCTTGGGCTTTGAAGGATCGAGAAGCAGGAGAATATTTGGTTATGCGAATGCGTGGACCTTGTATGGTGCCATGAATTTCGGAGCTAATTTATCTGAAAAATTTCTAGCCGCACTAGAGAGGGCATTATTTCTTCTGAGGACCAGAGTGCCGATCTTTGGTCTCCATGATCATCGTCGCTGGTCATAGAATTTCCTCTGGTATTGAGTAGCTTTCTGATTTTGTAGGAACGCTTTCTCTAATAATTTCTTGAAATTGGGTGTTGGTTGTTTAAGTGGTGGAGCTAGACTCAAAGGTGGGCGGAGATTGTGACCAAAGTTTAACTCGGCCAGGCTCTGTTGAGTAGATTCTTGTACAGCTGTGTTAATTGCAAACATGATCTCGGGGATTTTTTTATCCCAGTCGCAGTGGCCTTTACCGGTATACATTGCTATCATAGTCCTAATTACCCTATTAATTCGTTCGGTGGGATTACTTTACGGGGATACGCCGCGGTTAACTTATGTTTTATACCCCAGTCGGCCAAGAGCTCTTTTACTAGATGGCTTGTGTAAATTTGTAGGTGATTAAAATTTTTGGACAGCCATAGCGGAATATTATTCGCTCTCGCAGATGTTGGTGGATCATGAGTGACGTAGCTCGGCGAGCGGGGACTAGTTCGACCCACTTTGTAAATTTGTCAATAAACACTAGCAGAGCGGTATTCCCCTTGCGTGTTCGAGACAACGGACCCATAAAATCTGATGACACAATCTGCCACGGTTCCGTGGCCGAATTGGTGTTCATTATGCCCATAGGCAGGCCTTGGCGCGGTTTATATCGTGCGCAAGTGGAACAAGCACGGGCGTGTCGTTTAATGTCGCTATACATCTTCGGCCAGTAGTAATGTTCTTTTACTCGGCGTAAGGTTTTACGGAAACCGAAATGACCGGCTGGGGCTTGGTCATGTATTTCGTATAAAATTGAAGCCATTTGTTGTATCGGAATGCAGAGTTGCCATTTATGTGGATGCTGCTTACTTCTCCGGTAGAGCTGTTCTTTTTGAATCTGGTAATCGGGATATTGATTTGCAGATTGCTGCACTTTTTGCATGTGTGTGTTGTACCAATCTATTGCTTGTATCTGGCAGAATTTCGCAATCTCTGGTACGGGATTACGGGACAATGTATCCGCTACTACGTTTAACGTACCCTTACGATATTCTGTGTTAAAGTCGTACTGCTGTAATTCAAGATCCTAACGAGCCAATCGACCTCATGTGTTCTGTAACGAATGCAGCCAGCGTAGGGAATGATGATCTGTCACCACAGTGAAGTGGTAACCTTCGAGATAATACCGTAATTTTCGAATGCCGAAAATAATCGCGACGCACTCCTCTCCAAGGCTTGCTGAAGTTGGGACAACACAAAGCAGGGGCCATAGTAATAGCAGTTTTCATATGTTGAAATGCGTTTTCTTGTGATTCTCCCCAATGCCATCGAACGTCCTTCTTGAGTAAGTGTACCAGGGGCGTCACCGTATCCGAGAACCCTTTTACGAATCGACGATACCACGAGGCCATGCCCAATATTTGTCGGACCCCTTTCACGTTCCGTGGAGCCTGCATGTCTTGAATTGCTTTCACCTTCTCTGGGTCTGTACTGATACCTTGTGGTGTAATTCAGTGTCCTAGATAACACAACTGATTCTTTCAAATCGGCGTTTTTTCAAAGTTTAATTTCAGGCATGCTTCTCTCAACCTTGTGAAGACGGTAGTTAGATCCCGCATGTGTTCCTTGAAAGTTATACCGAGGACGATGATGTCATCTAAATACGCAAAGGCAAAAGGTTCTAGTTCAGGACCGATAACCCTGTTCAAGATACGCTGAAAGGTGGCGGCAGCGGAATGTAGTCCAAAAGGCATGACCGTCCATTGAAACAACCCAGGTCCTGGAACTGTAAAAGCCGTGTATTTCCGAGAATTCTTTTCTAAAGGTATCTGCCAGTACCCGTTCTTCAGGTCGACGGTATTTGCGGTATCGGGTACGAATCTCGAACACTAATTTCATTTAGTTGGCGACAATCCACACATAAACGCCAGTAACCTTGTTTTTTCCTTACTAGTACGATGGCGGAGCTATACGGATTACGTGATGGTTCGATCTTCTCTTGCAGTAATTTGTCAATTTCTTCATTAATAATTCCTTGCATCGCAGGATTGCGGGGATAATATCTTTGTTTAAATGGAGTTTCTGTGGTTACCTTATTTGTGTGTTGATCGATATTACAAAGCCCCTCAATTATATTCATTAGAGATTGCTCACGTTCACACAGCTGTCGAGTTTGTATTTCCATACTTGTGACCATTTGACAGGAATGAGTTTCTAGACTACCTCTAGGCGTTCTATTCTTCCTGCGATGGTCATCGTGTAGTTCAATTTATTAAGGGGGTCCATTCCCACAATTAGGTCTTCCTGAAGCCCTGGTAGAAAATAAACCGGTGAAAAATTTTGCGCGTGTTTATTTTCAGTGTAACCATATATCCGATTTCAATGGTTATTGAATGATTATTGGCCAACGCTAGCCGTTGTCTTTGCCTAACTACAGGCGAATTTTTACTTAAATAATTATTTAATGACCTTCTAATGAAAGAAAGCGATGCTCCAGTGTCTATCATGGCTTTCACTCGTAATTCATTGCAACGAACTTCTATTCGATACATTTGCAGTGTAGGATCTGCTGCAATCGGTACACTCCCACAATTACAGTTTTGGGATAGCGTCCTAATGTTCCACAAAATGAACGGAACAACCGCTTATTGATTCAAGCATACTCTGCGCGTGTGGCCTGGCTGACCATAGGACCAGCAATGGGTTTTTCTGGAGGTCTGTTGGGTGACTATTAAGTTAGAAACGTGTGGTCGTTGTAGCCGCGTTTCCTCGACTCGCATATGTTCGTATTCGTCTGTACACAAAATCAGAGAATCCACGCTATCGAAGTCGTTACGTTTAATATAGAGACGGTATTCTGGTCGTAAACCCTCGTAAATTCTATGCAGCTAGTCTTCAGCGCGTAAACGTCAATGTTGACGCATCATGGTCACTATACTCATAATATAATCTTTCGCTTTTCCGCGAAATTTTGTCGCCGCTTTATAAAGTCTTCTTCTAGCCGTTGCATATAACGTGACGGCAAAAGGAATTGAGAAGCTGCTGTTTTAAAGTGAGCCCAGGTTTACACTTCTGCTCGCTTATACCTCCACCAATCTTTGGCTCGATCTCGTAGAATCTCATTTAGAGGTAGAAGTAGGTGGTCGTATGGGATGCGGTAAGTATCGGCCAGCTCCTCCATGGTCTCGATAAAATCAACGACAGATCATGATCCATTAAAGTGCACATTCCACTTTCGAACAATATTTATTGCATCAAATTCAACACTTGAAGAAATTTTGGTCTGTTGTGAAAGGGTATGGTGGTGGTAATGGTTGGTATGGACAAGCGAACTTCTTCCTCGTCTTTTTCCTTCTCTGCAGGTTTCTTAATTCGCTGTGATTTGATGTGCGTAATTAGTTTGCTGCGCATTTCTTTAACAGTGTCCGTCCGTCCGTCGGGAGATTCAGCGATGTCATCTGCGCGTCTATTTCATCTTTTCTTAATTTGTAGATAAAAGTCAAATTCTCAGGAAGGGCTTCTTCCTTGATTGTATTATCAGGTTGGGGGAACCGTCGCGTGATGTCGACGGTCCCTGCTCGGGCGCCATTTGTTTCTCAGCTGGGGTATGCTCAGCCGTTCCAGGGTTCATTCTAGAGGGATCTCGTAACCCTCTTCTTTCTACAACGAAAAATCATTACTATTTCGTAATTTCTCACGATCGACTTATTGAATCGATCAATTCACTGACCATTGTCAGCTCGGGTGGATTGTCAGAAATTGAAGGCAGACTGTGTTTTTCCTTTACTAATTTTATTTATTCATAAATAATTTCGACTGTTAAAAATAAGGCTGTATTAAATTCTAAATTATAACCTTGAGATAGACGGAGCGTCTGGCAACTGAAGGTTGCTTACAATATTCGGGTAACAATCTTTTCTAACACATGGGTATTTTATAGCGAAGCTTACTTGTAAAGGTAAAAGGTTGAATTAAACTGAGCCGCCTAAAAAAATTATGTAGCAAGAATCTGTCAAAAGCTGACCTGAATCTGCCTGGAGTATAGCTTTGGAACTGCCAAAAGCTGACCTGTTCCGACTCAACGAAGTACACCAAGAATCTGCCAAAAACTGACCTGATTCCGCCTGGAGAATTGTTCAGGGACCTGCCAAAACCTGACCTGTTCCTGACTCAAAATAATGTATCGCAAAAATCAAAAGCTGACCTAAAATCAATCCATAAATATATTGCAAGAATCTGCCAAAAGCTGACCTGATTCTGCCTCACATGTCCTGCTTGCAAGTGAAAAAGAACCTCGATCCTAAGTTTCATGTTCCTTAAGTCAATTTTATTTTTAAACTATCTGTGAATTATTGCTTACGAATGAGGCAAAGCAAAAACGCAATTGAAACATTCGGGATACCAACGACTTTAATTTGGTTCTAAATCAAGAATATTGAGTCGGAGATGCCAACTAAGTATTAAATGTTTATGTTCTTGGCAACATATCTAAATTGTAACGATCACCAATTCGTGGTCGTTACAGTCTTCCCTTACAAAGGTAAAGAGAGAAAACGGAAATTTCTCTTTAATAATTGATGTAAAGAACGATTAATTCAATAAATTTAATAACATTAATTCAATAGTATAAGTCCAAACTAATAGTAGCAGAAAAATAAACATAATTCAAAATTTAAAATACAATTCAAATACAATTCATTAACTCAAAATCTTAAAAATGATATATAAAAGAAAATCTACAAGTCCATTTTGCCGAGTGGATGTGACACCTGGATGCCTTGCGGTTGTACTTTTGCGTTGGCGGTGGTGGTTGCTTTGGAGGTTGCGTCTCATCTGTTATCTTAATTCTCTTTTTCTTATTACCATAAGAGAGTTCGGCCCACCCGTGAAATGCCTCGACATTTATTACACCCCATTCCCTGATGATTTTGAAAAGTCGACGTTTTTTTGCCTTTTGGAGGTTTAATTACGATGCCCTCAAAGTGATCGGATGGCGTCCTGGCTTTTCCTGGTTTCTCTACGGCTTTTTTATTATCGTGTGGTTCGATACTCGCCGGCTTGATTGCGTTTATCATAAGAATCCTCGCCTTGGGGCCTATGTATGGAATGTTGCTTCGTAAAGTGGCTTCGGGCGGTGGTTGATAAAGTTTGGGACGCTGCGACAGATGAGCTAGACGCTGAGCAGGTACTCCCATCTTGCTGGGTTTAGTGTGCGCTCTGGTGTATGGCCTTATTGATACTGACCATTGACGTAACAGTGTTTACAGTGTTTATATCGCTTTTGTTGATTTCGGGATTTTCACATTTTTCTGACACAGCTTCATGGAATTTTGTGATGAGAGGGAACGATTTAATATCATTTATATGAGTCCTGAGCAACTTCTTGGGCTTTGAAGGATCGAGAAGCAGGAGAATATTTGGTGATGTGAATGCGTGGACCTTGTATGGTGCCATGAATTTCGGAGCTAATTTCTCTGAAAAATTTCTAGCCGCACTAGATAGGGCGTGATTTCTTCTGGGGACCAGAGTGCCGATCTCTGGTCTCCTTGATCGTCGTCGCTGGTCATAGAATTTCCCCTGGTATTGAGTAGCTTTCTGATTTTGTAGGAACGCTTTCTCTAATAATTTCTGGAAATTGGGTGTTTGTTGTTTAAGTGGTTGAGCTAGACTCAAAGGTGGACGGAGATTTTGACCAAAGTTTAACTCGGCCAGGCTCGGTTGAGTAGATCCTTGTACAGCTGTGTTAATTTCAGACATGATCTCGGGGATTTTGTATCCCAGTCGCAGTGGTCTTTACCGGTATACATTGCTATCGTAGTCCTAATTACCCTATTAATTCGTTCGGTGGGATTACCTTACGGGGCATACGCCGCGGTTAACTGATGTTTTATATCACAGTCGGTCAAGAGCTCTTTTACTAGATGGCTTGTGTAAATTTGTCGTTGATTAAAATTTTTGGACAGCCATAGCGGAATATTATTCGCTCTCGCAGATGTTGGTGGATCATGAGTGACGTAGCTCGGCGAACGGGAACTAGTTCGACCCACTTTGTAAATTTGTCAATAAACACTAGCAGAGCGGTATTCCCCTTGCGTGTTCGAAGCAACGGACCCATAAAATCTGATGATACAATCTGCCACGGTTCCGTGGCCGGATTGGTGTTCATTATGCCCATAGGCAGGCCTTGGCGCGGTTTATATCGTGCGCAAGTGGAACAAGAACGGACGTGTCGTTTAATGTCGCTATACATCTTCGGCCAGTAGTGATGTTTCTTTGCTCGGCGTAAGGTTTTACGGAAACCGAAATGACCGGCTGGGGCTTGGTCATGTATTTCGTATAAAATTGAAGCCACTTGTATCGGAATGCAGAGTTGCCATTTATGTGGATGCTGCTTACTTCTCCGGTAGAGCTGTTATTTTTGAATCTGGTAATAGGGATATTGATTTGGAGATTGCTGCACTTTTTGCACGTGTGTGTTGTACCAATCGTTTGCTTGTATCTGGCAGAATCGCGCGGTCTCTGGTACGAGATTACGGGACAATGTATCCGCTACTACGTTTAGCGTACCCTTACGATATTCTATGTTAAAGTCGTACTGCTCTAATTCAAGATCCCAACGAGCCAGCCGACCTCATGGGTGCTGTAAAGAATGCAGCCAGCGTAGAGAATGATGGTCTGTCACCACAGTGAAGTGATAACCTTCGAGATAATAACGCAATTTTCGAATGCCGAAAATAATCGCGAGGCACTCCTTCTCTGTCGTGGAGTATTTCTGTCGAAGGGTGTTTAATGTGCGACTTGCGTACGTTATTACCGCCTCCCTTCCTTTTAATCTTTGGGTCAAAACCTCCCCAAGACCAGTGTCACTGGCATCTGTTTGCAGGATAAAAGGCTTGCTGAACTTGGGACAACACAAAACAGGGGCCGTGGTAAGAGCAGTTTTCATATGTTGAAATGCGTTTTCTTGTGATTCTCCCCAATGCCATCGAACGTCTTTCTTGAGTAAGTGTGCCAGGGGCGTCAACGTATCCGAGAACCCTTTTACAAAGCGACGATACCACGAGGTCATGCCCAATATCTGTCGGACCCCTTTCACGTTCCGTGGAGCCTGCATGTCTTGAATTGCTTTCACCTTCTCTGGGTCTGTACTGATACCTTGTGGTGTAATTAAATGTCCTAGCTAACACAACTGATTTTTTTTCAAATCGGCGTTTTTTCAAGGTTTACGTTCAGGCATGCTTCTCTCAACCTTGTGAAGATGGTAGTTAGATTCCGCATGTGTTCCTTGAAAGTTGTACCGAGGACGATGATGTCATCTAAATACGCAAAGGCAAAGCGTTCTATTTCAGGACCGATAACCCTGTTCAAGATACGCTGAAAGGTGGCGGCAGCGGAATGTAGTCCAAAAGGCATGACCGTCCATTTAAACAACCCACGTCCTGGAACTGTAAAAGCCGTGTATTTCCCAGAATTCTTTTCTCAAGGTATCTGCCAGTACCCATTCTTCAGGTCGATGGTATTTGCGGTATCGGGTACGCATCTCGAACACTAATTTCATTTAGTTGGCGATAATCCACACATAAACGCCAGTAACCTTGTTTTTTCCTTACTAGTACGATGGCGGAGCTATACGGACTACGTAATGGTTCGATCTTCTCTTGCAGTAATTTGTCAATTTCTTCATTAATAATTCCTTGCATCGCAGGATTTCGGGGATAATATCTTTGTTTAAATAGAGTTTCTGTGGTTACCTTTATTGTGTGTTGATCGATATTACAAAGCCCCTCAATTGTATTCATTAGATATTGCTCACGTTCACACAGCTATCGAGTTTGTATTTCCATACTTGTGACCATTTGACAGGAATGAGTTTCTAGACTACCTCTAGGCGTTTCTATTCTTCCTGCGATGGTCATCGTGTAGTTCAATTTATTAAGGGGGTCCATTCCCACAATTAGGTCTTCCTGAAGCCCTGGTAGAAAATAAACCGGGTGAAAAATTTTGCGTGTGTTTATTGTCAGTGTAACCATATATCCGATTTCAATGGTTATTGAATGATTATTGGCCAACGCTAGCCGTTGTCTTTGCCTAACTACAGGCGAATTTTTACTTAAATAATTATTTAATGACCTTCTAATGAAAGAAAGCGATGCTCCAGTGTCTATCGTGGCTTTCACTCGTAGTTCATTGCAACGAACTTCTATTCGATACATTTGCAGTGTAGGATCTGCTGCAATCGGTACACTCCGACAATTACAGTTTTGGGATAGGGTTCCTAATGTTCCACAAAATGAACGGAACAACCGCTTTTGATTCAAGAATGCTCTGCGCGTGTGGCGTGGCTGACCGTAGGACCAGCAATGGGTTTTTCTGGAGTACTGTCGGGTGACTACTAAGTTAGAAACGTGTGGTCGTTGTAGCCGCGTTTCCTCGACTCGTATATGTTCGTATTCGTCTGTACACAAAATCAGAGAATCCACGCTATCGAAGTCGTTACGTTTAATATAGAGACGGTATTCTGGTCGTAAACCCTCGTAAATTCTATGCAGCTGGTCTTCAGCGCGTAAACGTGAATGTTGACGCATCATGGTCACCATACTCATAATATAATCCCTCGCTTTTTCGCGAATATTTTGTCGCCGCTTTATAAAGTCTTCCTCTAGCCGTTGCATATAACGTCGCGGCAAAAAGAATTGAAAAGCTGCTGTTTTAAAGTGAGCCCACTTCAGTTTTCACTTCTGCTCGCTTATACCCCCACCAATCTTTGGCTCGACCTCGTAGAAACTCAGTAGAGGTAGAAGTAGGTGGTCATATGGGATGCGGTAAGTGTCGGCCAGCTCCTCCATGGTCTCGATAAAATCAACGACAGATCATGATCCATTGAAGTGCACATTCCACTTTCGAACAATATTTATTGTATCAAATTCAACACTTGAATAAATTTTGGACTGTTGTGGAAGGGTATGGTGGTGGTAATGGTGGGTATGGACAACAGAACTTTTTCTTCGTCTTTTTCCTTCTCTGCGGGTTTCTTAATTCGCTGTGATTTCACGTGCGTAATTAGTCTGCTGCGCATTTCTTTAACAGTGCCGTCCGTCGGGAGATTCAGCGACGTCATCTACGCTTCTATTTCATCTTTTCTTAATTTGTAGATGAAAGTCAAATTCTCCGGAAGGGCTTCTTCCTTGGTTGTATTATCAGGTTGGGGGGAACCGTCGCGTGATGTCGACGGTCCCTGCTCGGGCGCCATTTGTTTCTCAGCTGGGGTATGCTCAGCCGTTACAGGGTTCATTCTAGAGGGATATCGTAACCCTCTTCAACAACGAAAAATGGTTACTATTTCGGAATTTCTCACGATCGACTTATTGAATCGATCTATTCACTGACTATTGCCAGCTCGGGCGAAATTAAAGTCAGACTGTGGTTTTCGTTTGCTAATTTTATTTATTCATAAATCATTTCGACTAATTCTAAATTATAACCTAGAGACAGACGGAGCGTCTGGCAACTGAAGGTTGCTTACAATATTCGGGTAACAATCTTTTCTAACACATGGGTATTTTATAGCGAAGCTTACTTGTAAAGGTAAAAGGTTGAATTAAACTGAGCCACCTAAAAAATTATGTAGCAAGAATCTGTCAAAAGCTGACCTGATTCTGCCTGGAGTATAGCTTTGGAACTGCCAAAAGCTGACCTGTTCCGACTCAACGAAGTACACCAAGAATCTGCCAAAAGCTGACCTGATTCCACGTGGAGAATAGTTTAGGGAGCTGCCAAAAGCTGACCTGTTCCTGACTCAAAATAATGTATCGCAAAAATCCGCCAAAAGCTGACCTGATTCTGCTTCCAAAAATATATTGCAAAAATCTGCCAAAAGCTGACCTGATTCCGCCTGGAGAATGGTTCAGGGAACTGCCAAAATCTGACCTGTTCCTGACTCAAAATAATGTATCGCAAAAATCCGCCAAAAGCTGACCTGATTCTGCTTCCAAAAATATATTACAAGAATCTGCCAAAAGCTGACCTGATTCTGCCTCACATGTCCTGCTTGCAAGCGAAAAAGAACCTCGATCCTAAGTTTCACGTTCCTTAAGTCAATTTAATTTTTAAACTATCTGTGAATTATTGCTCACGAATGTGGCAAAGCAAAAACGCAATAGAAACATTCCTGACTTGTTCCGACTCAACGAAGTACACCAAGAATCTGCCAAAAGCTGACCTGATTCCACGTGGAGAATAGTTTAGGGAGCTGCCAAAAGCTGACCTGTTCCTGACTCAAAATAATGTATCGCAAAAATCCGCCAAAAGCTGACCTGATTCTGCTTCCAAAAATATATTGCAAAAATCTGCCAAAAGCTGACCTGATTCCGCCTGGAGAATGGTTCAGGGAACTGCCAAAATCTGACCTGTTCCTGACTCAAAATAATGTATCGCAAAAATCCGCCAAAAGCTGACCTGATTCTGCTTCCAAAAATATATTACAAGAATCTGCCAAAAGCTGACCTGATTCTGCCTCACATGTCCTGCTTGCAAGCGAAAAAGAACCTCGATCCTAAGTTTCACGTTCCTAAAGTCAATTTAATTTTTAAACTATCTGTGAATTATTGCTCACGAATGTGGCAAAGCAAAAACGCAATAGAAACATTCGGGATACCAACGATTTTTGTTTGGTTCTAAATCAAGAATATTGAGTCGGAGATACCAACTTAGTATTAAATGTTTATGTTCTTGGGAACATATCCAAATTGTAACGATCACTAATTCATGGTCGTTACAAGGCAATAACCCATTTATTTAAAAAACCAGCAGTTTTTAAAAAATCACATTTGAAATTTTTCGGAATAAGTTCAGAATAGAGGCCCAAGCGCTTTTTTAGTGAGCCTTTTTTTAGAAACGTGAAAATAAAAAAATTTGTTGCAGAAGTACGCCATTTTGGATTTAAAAGCACTTAAAAATTCAATAAACATAACGTTATAATTCTGTAACCAATCGAGATATCATTCCAGCAGATATACCTTTTCAAAGCTATTGTCTACGATTGATATAATATACCTCTTTGTCGATTGGTATAATATACCTCTTTGTTTACATAATTGCAGTTGAAAAGTTATTTCGGTTTTGGTTGAAATATGCGCACTTTTTAATAAAAAAAACCAATACATTAAGGTCCCAAAAAATTTCCTTCGCATGTATTTTCTTCATTAAAATTGAAGTCGAAATCTAATATATATCGAATTTTCAATATTTACATTTAGTAAGAATAAGCTATTTTGCTATGTGTTTGGTTAGTACGTTTTTTGTTCATAAGTTTTTGTAACCCACACTTTATACAAGCATCTTTGTATTAACGATATAATTCTACTATCTGAGGGTTGTTATCCTTTCCGTGGCCGAAGAATCATGTATGGTAACGCATTCCTTAATGTTGCCTCGTCTAGAAGGTAGCATATTGCAGAAGCAGTATAATGCAAAAAAGTTGTTTCTTAAGAAAAATTGTATTTTCAAAATTCGTTTTGATCCTAATTTCCGGCATTCAGAAAGCTTGGGAAACATCCTATCTAATATTCTAATATTCATACATTTTACAGAGGAAAAAAATTTTTGAATATAAAAAAATACTTAAAATGCGAAGTTTTCATGAAAAGTACAAGCTTTTCACACAAATATGTGTAAATATATTTGTTATACATATATAAATATGTAATAATTGTGTTCTATTAACTAAGTCAATCGAATTTAGTATACATTAAAATAACACGGCGCTACAAGATTTTCCTCCAAAAACCAGATAGTGATTTTCTATAGGAAAATTCCGCTGATTCCGAAAATGTTATTCGTTTTTTAGTTGCGGCTTTAGTTTTCGAAATATCAACAAAAAACCGTTTTTTTGGTATTTCGAAAACTTAGATTTATATAATTAACTGTGGCTTCCTAATTTTTCATTTTTTTAATAAAAAACCATGGAAGTAAAGGTAAAAGGTAATTTTCTAACAAAAATTTTAAGACTACGTTTGTTAAAATCAGCTAAGGAATGCCAATTCTATCGCTAAAAGAAATCAGAAAAAATTAATTTTTTTCGATTTTTTGAAAAAATATTGAAATCATCAATACAAATAAGTTATAAAACTCATCCCTCCAAAAATGAAAACTCAAGTTTCTAAAGTGAAATTTTATGCGGTTTTCAAAAATGCTATTAGTTTTTTCCTATCTCATTTTTAAGCTATCGCCATTTATCCAAAAAAACATTTTTTTAATCATACTGAATATAACGGATATAATGAGAGTAATCAACCGCAGCTCCTTTATTTCTAATTTAACAGGAAAAATTCTAGGTATGCAATGACAGGTAATCCTTTAATAAAGATATCAAGACTTATTTTGAAAAAATCGGTTGTAAACTGTTACCTCGGGAATTGAATTTTTGTCAATTTTTTATGTTTATATTGACTTTTGTTCCGTTGAAAAACTTTTTTCAAATGAGATAATATTTGTTTTATATATGTAATAATTTTATTAAAAACAATTTTGACCTTAATGTGTTATAAATAAATAAAATATACACTTATTTTTAGAAAAACTAAAAATATGAAATTGTTCAAATAATACTTTTTTTTGATTTTAGAGTAGGTATCTTAAAAATGCCAATTTTTTAAGATATTTTTTATATATTTAATATTTGTAATAATAAAGTAATAATGTTTATTTTTATTTTAATTATTATTACTCTTCTCTTTATAATACGGGAAATGAGGACATTGTGGGAATTTATTGTACTTACTGGGATCTGTCTCCCTAATAAGCCCCCAGCAGTAATCGCCTAACATATTCTCGTCCCAAATTTCTATTGCCTTTCTATTGCCATCCTATCCTGATGAAATTGTTCACCTTGCTCGTCACTGGTTTGGCCTAAATTTTCCGGAAAGAAGTCAAGGTGAGAATGGAGAATATGCATTTTCAGACATGTTAGCGCCTAATTTGCGATAGTTTTCCAGCATATCACATACAATCTGTTTGTAATTTTCATCCCTATAGTTTCCTAAGAATCCATTAACAATTTTCTTGAATGATGTCCACGCAGCAGATTCCTTCGGTGATAATAATTCCATGAAATTTTTGTCTCGCAATAATTGTCGTATTTGTGGTCCAACGAATATGTCTTCCTTTAATTTCGCGTATGATATTTTAGGAAAGATTTTGCATATATACTTAAATGCTTCACTCCCCTTACTTAAGGCTTTCACAAAGTTCTTCATCAGTCCAAGTTTTATATGAAGTGGAGGCAAAATTACCTTATCCGGCAGCACTAGTGGTTTTTTAGTGAACCTTTTTTTAGAAACGTGAAAATAAAAAATTTTGTTGCAGAAGTACGCCATTTTGGATTTAAAAGCACTTAAAAATTCAATAAACACGACGTTATATTTCTGTAACCAATCGAGATATCATTCCAGCAGATATACCTTTTCAAAGCCATTGTCTACGATTGATATAATATACCTCTTTGTCGATTGGTATAATATACCTCTTTGTTGACATAATTGCAGTTGAAAAGTTATTTCGGTTTTGGTTGAAATATGCGCCCTTTTTAATAAAAAAAACCAATACATTAAGGTCCGAAAAAATTTCCTTCGCATGTATTTTCTTCATTAAAATTGAAGTCGAAATCTAATATATATCGAATTTTCAATATTTACATTTAGTAAGAATAAGCTATTTTGCTATGTATTTGGTTAGTACGTTTTTTGTTCATAAGTTTTTGTAACCCACACTTTATACAAGCATCTTTGTATTAACGATATAATTCTACTGTCTGAGGGTTGTTATCCTTTCCGTGGCCGAAGAATCATGTATAGTAACGCATTCCTTAATGTTGCCTCGTCTAGAAGGTAGCATATTGCAGAAGCAGTATAATGCAAAAAAGTTGTTTCTTGAGAAAAATTGTATTTTCAAAATTCGTTTTGATCCTAATTTCCGGCATTCAGGAAGCTTGGGAAACATCCTATCTAATATTCTAATATTCATACATTTTACAGAGGAAAAAAATTTTTGAATATAAAAAAATACTTAAAATGCGAAGTTTTCATGAAAAGTACAAGCTTTTCACACAAATATGTGTAAATATATTTGTTATTACATATATAAATATGTAATAATTGTGCTCTATTAACTAAGTCAATCGAATTTAGTATACATTAAAATAACACGCCGCAACAAGATTTTCCTCCAAACGGATTTTCTATAGGAAAATTCCGCTGGT
Source organism: Physocephala rufipes (assembly GCA_963966595.1). Lineage (NCBI taxonomy): Eukaryota > Metazoa > Arthropoda > Insecta > Diptera > Conopidae > Physocephala > Physocephala rufipes. Next base: position 120,484 of record CAWZZZ010000167.1, read on the forward strand.
TCCGAAAATGTTGTTCGTTTTTTAGTTGCGGCTTTTATTTTCGAGATGAAAAAATATTGAAATCATCAATACAAATAAGTTATAAAACTCCTCCCTCCAAAAATGAAAACTCAAGTTTCTAAAGTGAAATTTTATGCGGTTTTCAAAAATGCTATTAGTTTTTTCCTATCTCATTTTTAAGCTATCGCCATTTATCCAAAAAAACATTTTTTTAATCATACTGAATATAACGGATATAATGAGAGTAATCAACCGCAGCTCCTTTATTTCTAATTTAACAGGAAAAATTCTAGGTATGCAATGACAGGTAATCCTTTAATAAAGATATCAAGACTTATTTTGAAAAAATCGGTTGTAAACTGTTACCTCGGGAATTGAATTTTTGTCAATTTTTTATGTTTATATTGACTTTTGTTCCGTTGAAAAACTTTTTTCATATTAGATAATATTTTTTTGTTTTATATATGTAATAATTTTATTAAAAACATTTTTGACCTTAATGTGTTATAAATAAATAAAATATACACTTATTTTTAGAAAAACTAAAAATATGAAATTGTTCATATAATACTTTTTTGATTTTAGAGTAGGTATCTTAAAGATGCCAATTTTTTAAGATATTTTTTATATATTTAATATTTGTAATAATAAACTAATAATGTTTATTTTTATTTTAATTTTATTTCTCTTCTCTTTATAATGCGGGAAATGAGGACATTGTGGGAATTTATTGTACTTACTGGGATCTGTCTCCCTAATAAGCCCCCAGCAGTAATCGCCTAACATATTCTCGTCCCAAATTTCTATTGCCTTTCTATTGCCATCATATCCTGATGAAATTGTTCACCTTGCTCGGTTTGGCCTAAATTTTCCGGAAAGAAGTCAATGTGAGAATGGAGAATATGCATCTTCAGACATGTTAGCGCCTAATTTGCGATAGTTTTCCAGCATATCACATACAATCTGTTTGTAATTTTGATCCCTATAGTTTCCTAAGAATCCATTAACAATTTTCTTGAATGATGTCCACACGGCAGATTCCTTCGGTGATAATAATTCCATGAAATTTTTGTCCCGCAATAATTGTCGTATTTGTGGTCCAACGAATATGCCTTCCTTTAATTTCGCGTATGATATTTTAGGAAAGATTTTGCATATATGCTTAAATGGTTCACTCTCCTTACTTAAGGCTTTCACAATGTTCTTCATCAGTCCAAGTTTAATATGAAGTGGAGGCAAAATTACCTTATCCGGCAGCACTAGTGGTTTATTTTTCACATTATAGTGGTTCGTTTGGTAGCCGGTTCTTGTTGGCCAATATTGACGAGTAAAATGATTTTCTCTGTCGCGACTATCCCACAGGAACAAGAAACAGCAGTATTTTGCGTACCCACTTTGTAGTCAGTATAGTATATATGGCATATAAGGTTTAAAAATATTTTTGCATTTAATTTTTTTTATATATAACATGCAAAGCAATAAAAGTCAATATAAACATAAAAAATGACAAAAATTCAATTCCCGAGGTAACAGTTTACAACCGATTTTTTCAAAATAAGTCTTGAAATCTTTATTAAAGGATTACCTGTTATTGCATACCTCGAATTTTTCCTGTTAAATTAGAAATTAAGGAGGTAGTTGATAGCTTAAAAATGAGATGAGATAGGAAAATACTAATAACATTTTTGAAAACCGCATAAAATTTCATTTTAGAAACTTGAGTTTTCATTTTTGGAGGGATACGTTTTATAGCTTATTTGTATTGATGATTTCAATCTTTTTTCAAAAAATCGAAAAACATTAATTTTTTCCGACTTCTTTTTGCGATAGAATTGGCATTCCTTAGCTGATTTTAAGAAACGTAGTCTTAAAATTTTTGTTAGACAATTACCTTTACTTCCGTGGTCGGTTTTTATTAAAAAATTAGGAAGCCACGGTTAATTATATAAATCTAAATTTTCGAAATACCAAAAAAATGGTATCTCGCAACTAAAAAACTAACAATATTTTCGGAATCAGCGGAAAATTTTCCTATAGAAAATTGAACTTTCGTTTCTGGAGGGTAAAATTTTTCATTTTCTGTTGCGCCGTGTAATTCATGGAATTGAATTCCGTTTCTTATGCATATGAAATAACTACATTTATTTGTTCCTAATCACTTTATACACATATTTTAGTCATCAAATAAAATATGCGGACAAGTTGTTTACGGATCTTAAATCATAAAAGTGTACTTGAAAAATTATTGGATTTTAGAAACCAATAACTACGTTGGCATATAAAAACAGAGCTTGTGAAGTTACAAAATGGATTGTCATTCGGGGTCTGAAAAAGGTGTAGAGTCCGGGTCTGAAGCTAGAATTTCCGAAAAAAAAATTATCAAATTGGGTCTGTAACATAATATTTCCACGGGAGAAATTATGAGTCAGGGTCTGAAACTCACGAACGCTATTTTAAATCTGAGTTACAATTTGATAAGTTTCCTATCTCGTTATCTCCCCTAAAGCAGAAACTCTTTTCCCGAAAAAATGTGTCAAAACAATGACAAAATTTTACACGAGTGAAACTCACGTACAGGAGTTATGTATATGTATGCGTAGTTCCCATATTATATGTCACGTACGACATTTCATGAAAATATGTAAACTACAGTTCGCTTCGGCGGCTTGATTTGAAAGCACATTTTGTGCTCTATTTTGAAGTGAAAATAATAAGAAAAAGGAAAATTCACGAACAAGGATTTAAATTCAATAAGTTCTACAGATAAAGTTTAAGTAAAAGAAAATATTGATACGTAAAAGTAGAACATAACACGGGCATCAGCCAGAATTCGGATGGGCTGGCCAACACCACTTTGAGCTGGCCAACATCACTGGTCTTATTTTCATGTCACCAAAAATCCCAAAAACATCCCAAAATAGAATAAAGAGCTGATGAATATTTTGGAATCCTGTAGGAGGGAACAGCAAGAAAGAGTTGAGGACGATGTTGACATTACTCTGGATGAACTCAATATTGCCATGAATAATGGCAGTAACTCGTCCTTCGGTGTTGGCAAACAGCAAAATCAAATACTATGCGCGGATATTTTTGAGACCGAAAATGTAGAAATCGAGCCGTTGCGAACGTTGTTTAGGAAACCTGGGAAGAAAACGCGTAAAGTATCAGCTGATGTTGAGAATATTGAACCAAAAATGGGTTTAGTAAAAAGCACCGGAATTAAATGGCTGCAAAAAGAAATCCACGATAACAGCAGAGAAACATTTTTGGGAGCGCTGGAAGGCAAAAAATTAATTTGCAATCAAGATACTACAAAGCAGCCCACACAGAATAGAAATAATCAAATGAAAGACTCGCCACTTAATTAGAAAAGGAAATTGAAACAGGCGCGCCTAACAAATTATTCAATTCACAAGAAATCAGTCATGGAAGTAAAATCAGGCTCCATACTTTTTAAATATTTATTTAAATATTTCATTTTACGTCGTTTAGAATCGATTAATATATTCAATTCTTTCAGAATTTTCAGATTTTCATTGATTTTAATGCGCGAATGAACCAATTCAGAACGCTAAACAATTTATAGTAACTCACCAAGCATTATAATAATGTCACCTCCCAAACCGGAAACAGTGTTCATAGAAGAAAGCTATCAAGATAGCACCTGCATAGAATCAATGCCTCTTCTGCATGAAGTTTTCAAAAATGGCAATGAGACTTTAAATAATTTAAAACGTATAGAAAGCGCGAAGTAATACAAAAAGTAAAAACAATATAATGGTCGAATTCTAATTAATTTTGAATATTTTCCTTTCTAGAATCAGACAACTGCAAAAATGCGCAAAATTGTCAATTACTGAAGATACCAGAAATATGCCGGAATCCACCAATTCCATTGTTCATGGAAATCCTACTAGTGAGATAAAGGAGGAGCAAAGAAGTGAAGAGAAAACAGAAGAAAAAAAGAACGAAGGAAACAGTATCAAAAATGGAAGTAGCCGAAAGGAATTTATTTGATGAGAGCAGTAGTAGTGAAACGGAAGATTTTATGCCGCAACCAATTTTAGTTGAAAAAGAAAAGGCAGTTAGCCGAGAAAGGTTAAAACCTCAAGACGACAAAGGAAGTAATGCGGGCTTAAAGAGAGATTTATTTAATAAATCAGCAGAATTTGATATATTTCCCACTCCTGACGGCTTTTGGGATCCCCTCATAAGATTTTTGACATGGCAATTTTTACTGAAGTATTGGTGGAAAATGTTTATATATTAGTGATCGCTTTGAAAATGTTTATATATTTGAAATTTGTAATTCTTGATAGTTAAATTGTTAAATTATTATAATTATAATAGTTAATATTTTAATAAAAACAGTGTTTTTATTTTTTATTTTACGTAAATACAATACAAATTATTTCTTTATTTCCTATAGTAAATAAATGAAAACATAAAATTTCCATCAGAGGGCTGTGTGCACTTCCACGCCACCCAAGAGATGCGCATTGGCTCGTTACCGGTTCTTTTTTGTGGACGTCCGGTTCCCCAGTAGGCCTATAACACCCATATACCCATCTTGGCAACATGTTCGCAAGTCCGGCATTCCTATTTTTTTGCTTAAATTTATTTAAATTTAAAATTTTTGTAAAATTATAAATATTTTATGGTGTGATGAAAAAATTGTTTGAGAAATTATCACAGCGGTGCAAAATAAATTCATAAATAGAACTAAAACAGAATGAAATGGACAAATGCACTTAAGTAAATGCAAACATTTTATGAGCATCCTTAATGTCAAAATTGAAATAATTTAATCTGAAAATAAATGGTTTAGCTAAAACCCATGTTAATATAGCATAGAAATTATCGAAGCGTTTGAAATTTCAATCCAAAATGGGTTCAAATTTTTGTATGCAGTACCAAAAATTATGAAATTTGGTAAATTTGATAGTTGTTCAATGCATAGGCAGCAATACTAATATATTATTTTATTAATATTTTTAATAACTAACAAAAAACCTGAATATAATACTTATTACTGAATACTGGCAACACTGCTTTAATGCGAATACCCAAATGGGCCATTAAGTAGTAAGCGCCGCACATGCTGGCAACACTAAAATCATCGAAATTATGGGAGAGGTGAAGAAATAATTAGGGTATGCCAATGCCACATGTTTTACACATTTGATTTTTCAAGAGTTTCTCTTGATGATAATAAATAAATAATACCGTGTAGGTGCGGTTATTAATATCAGCACCAGAAGCTCAAGAGTTATATTAAATGAATTACGACGAAGAAAGGAACTTATTAATAATAATACAATTTTATTTGAAACTACAAATAGTCATATTTGTGTATTGATATACTCAAGTAAAATCTTTTATATTTTACACGAACTAGTGCGGCTAACACTTTACTTCAAAGTAATGGTAGCGGAGTCGTTAATAAATCAATGTGAAGAATTTTTTCAAATAAATTATTTGTTGTAATTTTATTTTTGGGTTATTTTTAGATTCTGGGGTCCAAAAATTGGCTTAAATGATTTGAGTATTCTATTAACAAAGTCAATCGCATTTGTTATACAATAAAATATTTCATAAAATTGAGTTTAATTTATGGTTTCATGCATATGAAATAAATACATTTATTTGTTTTATATAAATATTTTATACAAGTAATTAGTTACCATAATTAGTTATTATAATAATTAGTTATTTTATACAAATATTAGTTATAACAATTTATACAAATATGTTAGTTATCAAATAAATCATCCACATGTTGACTACGCATCTTAACACTAGAAAGACCATTGCCGTCATTTTGACGGTTTTCAGATTTCAAATCGTTATATCTTTTGTTAGGATATTGCGATTATCTTTTCCTTTCGTGACTTTTATTAATTTCTTACTGTAAACAAAATAAATTACCAAGGGTGTATTTATAATTTTTTTTTGTAAGACTGAGAACTCGATATACCTAGAAAGACCATAAGCCGTCATTTTGACGGCAAGTGTTATTATTGGCTGTATACGAATTCAAATGCATCGTCGAATTGAACGAGTTGCGTTTTGTGACAAGAATAAGCATGCATCTCAGTGCATGGAAGCAAATTTTCTAAAGACCGCAATAAAAATTTTAAAGATGTAGGTTTTATTAGTCGAACTCGAAAATTGCCATCCTCCATAAGAACAGTAAGGACATGTAAGAACTGTTACAATTTTGGTTATGTTTCCAATATTTGGAATCGTTTTTTGCTATTCTAATAATTCCGAGTTTTATGGTACGAAATTCTCCGAAACAATTATTACCTGCTGCTTGAGTAATAATGAGTTCGGTGATAGAAACAAAGAAATCCTTTATAATTGAGTCATTGAGTGGAGATGCGGCATTTCAAACAAACTGTTCGTTGTGAACAGGGTGCATTGTGTAAAAAAGTGTAACACCCAAGTTGATATTTCATATTAATATAAATATGAGTCAAAGAAGGTTTCTTACGGATGACGAAATAGGTGCTGAATTTTCAAGGCTTCAGAGTATCCAAACCGACCAATCAGAAGTAAATGGAGACGATGCAGATGATATAGACCTCGATTATATGCCGCCTGTTAGTTCTTCGTCTGAAGAATCCGAGCCTAATGAAAACTCGAAATGTATACCATCAACATCATCCCAAAGTCGGATCTCAACTTTTGGTCCAAAGAGGGGACGCCTTGCTCATCGAGGAAGACATAATCAAAGAGAAGTACGTTTAGCTACTTCAATCGAAGTCGGAGATGCTCTAATTGGAAATGATGGTACAAAATGGACGTGCATTAACAATTCTCGAAGTTCTTTGGTGCCTCAAAGTGGTCGACGAAGCTGCAGAAACATTTTGAAAGAAGCTGCGGGGCCAAATGCATATGCTAAGAGGAATATTGAAAATGCAAAAGTTCTATCTGCCTGGCGGTTATTTATAAATGAAGAAATGTGGATCAAATGGCTCGGAAATATTCGGTCAGAGCTGGAAGCCGAAGATGGCCAATGCATGTTTTTTATAACATTCTTGATTTTGCTGGCATAAATTCATGGATAGTGTACAAATCCACCATTGGAGAAAACATATCGCGTCAAGGCTTTATTTTGAAACTAATCCTCGGACTACGGCAGGAGCACGTGCTACACAGACAACCTTGTCTTCAGGAAAATCGTCCACGTAGTAGTTCAAATAGGCGCCAATTTAAAATAAATTTTAATTGTGTAAAAAACAGATCATCTGAAATATGTGATAAATGTAAGAAACCTGCATGCGGTAAATGTATCGGGAAAGTTAACAGAATATGTCTAAAGTGCTTAAATAATAATTAAAAAATTTAAACTGTTAAATGTTATCTAACAATCTTTCACTTAAGTGCAATTTTTTCTGCTTTGTTCAATAAAATGAGTTGCCGTCAAAATGACGGCAAATGGTCTTTATAGGTATTGAAAAAACTCGGTCTTTCTAGTGTTAAATCAAAAAAGTGTACATGAAAAATAATTAAATCCTATAAACCAATAACTACGTTGGCATATCAAAACATAGCTGGTGAACTTGTAAAATGTATTGTCATTCGGGGTCTGAAAAAGGTGTAATGGCCGGGTCTTATGCTTGAATTTCTAAGAAAAAATCATTAGTCAGGGTCTTAAACATAAAATTTCCACGGAAGAAATCATGAGTCAGGGTCTTAAACTCACGAACACTACCTTAAATCAGAGTTGTAGTTAGAGAAGTTTCCTATCTCGTTATCTCTGCCCTAAAGCTTTATATGCTATAATTCCTAAACGATATGTGAGCTGTACAATTTTAATGTTGTAATCATCTACAACAAAGTTACTAAGAAAATTGCAGCTGTGCGCATGTCGGAATCCTAACCTCTGCTATACATTGTTTGAAAGATAAAAAACGACTTTATTAAAAGGGGAAATTTTGTTATATTAATGCATTCGTTTCGGTGGGAAATGTATTCTTTTATACAAGATGTGTACACAATTTCACAAATATTGAAGTAACTCCTGAACTGTGGTGATATTGACAAAGAGGTATATAATATTAAGGGAAGACAATGAAATTATCTATTAAAATTGTATATGCAGCGTCCTAATATCTTACATGGTTACAGAGATAGAACGTTTTGTTTATCTAATATTCAAGTGCTTCTAAATCAGAAATGGCGGATTTTCACCACAAATTTGTTTTCTTAACTGTAAAAAGCGAAATTTTTCATAACGAATTCAACTATTATTTATCTACCAATAGCTGACCGAATATATTTGTGCTTCAATATGAAGAAGAATATATTTCAGATCCCTTAACCATATCTAATTGAGGTGTGATTTATGCTAATAAGAAATAGGGTACTAATTGAGATATAATAGAGACGCAATCTGAATACATTTTTTCTTACCAAAGTGGGTGATTTTTAAATGTACGTACTGCAAATGATTTTGTTGGAAACTAGAGGCTTAGGGGTTATTCTGGAAGCCTTGTTATCCACTGCGCTTCGTCCATGTTAAGCGCACATGGACTGTTTGTTATAGCAATTAATTACAAGAGAGCGCGCAATAAAAATTTTGTTTTCGAGAGGCACATTGCTATAATCTTATTTGTCCAGTGTAGACAGGATATTGATCGATCGCATGATATGATTATTAATCGTCCCACTGTTCTTAATCTCTTTTATACATGAAATGAAATTCACCAATGAATATTGCGACAACATAAAATAGTGTATCGAGCTGGAAAATTTATAAGATTGAGCGAAATCGGCATGCGCAATTGCAACAGATACTCGAGCAGGTAAATGACATATAATATTAGATAAAGTTTTTGATCTATGAGCTTTTATTTTCTATAGGGCTGCAGCCCATATCGTAAGGAGGACAATTGAGGTTATATTAATTATTAAAATTTAGTGATTCATTGTCACGTCTGGGATCAATATTCTATTGGGAATTTTCCAAAAGCAATATATTCTGCTGCAATATTAAAAGCGAAATTAAGAATTATTCAACATGATAAATGAGTTAACTCTGATAATTCATCGATATTAATCGATATAAGAACAAAATCGTAGCCTGCAGCGGCGAAGCTTTAAGATCAAACTTCGTTAGTGGATACATTTTTGGGTTTATGGAACCAGAAGTTAAAGGCCTAATGAAAACAAAAAAGACCAGGAATAAAATCAACAATATATTCAAAGTGATTAAAATAACAATTATTAACTATTTTAAAAGTTTATGATAGCGACTACGATGTCCTTACCCCAAGCCGCCAACAACATCAAGCGTCGAACTGAAATAAAAATTACAAAATAAATTTAACTGTAATGACTATCATCGAACTCCAAACATAATTTGGCGAAATCCGTGTAACAAACAGTTGTCTCAGCGCAAGTTAATTGTTGAGCAATTTTGGAAACCGGCAAATAAATCAAACACGCATAAATACAATGGAATATTTGTTTATAAATAAACTGATGGTTCTACCGGCAATGGTGATTATAACTTCAACAAATGAACAGAAATCTCGGCACTATGAGTGAGAAAGAGCTATCCTATAAATCCGGAAATTACGCTTATTCCCAACCTCCTCGCTGTGTTGGTACAATTTTTTGGAATATAGTAAAGTAAAAAGTTTCATGCTACAATTTCAAAAAGGTTATATGGAGACCGAAGAACAATATACGAATATGGAAAATTCAACATGTAAGGCCGTTCAAAAATTCAATCCGAATATGCGTTTTATACGCAAGTGTGTTGAACAATTTCCCAAAAATACAAATCCTACTTATTTCGAATTTGAGACAGAATTTCCTAGAGACTATGATGACAATATTGAGATGTTGTCACGAGAAGCTGAACATTTAGAAGAACAATTCCGCGATACCTTCAATGCGAATCGTACTGCTTTAAGCACAACCCCAACAGTGTCCTCGCTCATATCTTGCGTTCATGAACTGGGGAAATTACAAGCTGACGTCCAAGCAGAAAAGGTTGCGAAATCCTTCAAAAATAATGAACAAACTGAAGCTGAAAATTTTTCCATAGCAATTGGTTGCACGAATGTTGGTGGGGGCAAGCGTGTGAGTTTAAACATTGAGAGAAATATTGAAGAGCATATTTCTGATATAAGTGTAGTTAGTGAAGCACGCTTACAATCATCTGCCTCCGCTATTTTTAATGACGGTTCTAAAGAAGAGGTGTCTGAAAATGACACTTCAAAGACAGTTTTGAATATTCAGCGCCATCATCAAATTGCGCCCGATTTGGCTTCGAATTTAATACCGAAGTCATCATCTGAATCTTTCCCGTCTGTTTCGGATAGTCTAAGCCCTAACGCGCACACAATTTCGGCAGTACCACACATAGTGCAATCGCTAAAATCACAGCATAGCACAGCAGAGGATGATGACGAGCCAGTAGCAATGTCGCCCTGCGGGCGCTTCTTTAAATACGACAAAGAGGTTGGCCGTGGATCATTCAAGACTGTCTATCGTGGTCTTGATACGGAAACAGGAGTTGCGGTAGCCTGGTGTGAGTTATTAGTATGTATCATAATATAACATTCATTTAATTAATGTTTTTATTTAATGGCTGTTCATAATAAATCTTTGTATTCTCTTAAGGATAAGCAAGTGAAGAAGAGCGAGCGCATACGTTTTCGGGAGGAAGTCGATATGCTTAAAAAGTTACAACATCCAAATATTGTTCGCTTTTACACGTATTGGGAGTTCACAATTGCCAGGAAAAAAAATATTGTTCTTATTACTGAACTGATGCTCTCAGGAACTTTAAAATCGTATGTTTGCGAGACTTTTTTGTGATCACAATGGACCTCTGTTGTGAACACATTCTTTATATCCCTACACCCGAACGGAAACAACCCTGCTTGCAACAGCGAGTCGATTTAGCCATTTCTGTCCGCCGGTCTCTATCTCCTGCAATCACGATGGGAGTCTCTGGGATGGAGATATCGTAGCACATTAATTAAATGTAGCACAAATATTCACTGTCAGCACAGGCTATTTGGAATTGAATACAGAGTATTTAGGACCAGTGCCCGCTTAACTTTTCCACAAAAGGCCCTTTTAATGGCCGATTTCTCAGTTTCAATATTTCTTCAAGGTGGAGTTCTATAGCTGAGATGTTGATATCACTGTTGTAGATATTATCACTCCACAAAAGTTGGCGGAGCATTCCTCTCAAACATGTGTGCATTTCTTTGACAAAGGTTGTGTTGATGAGTTAGTAGATCTAAGTTATTGTAGTGAAATGCGAAAGCATAGTTTACTCCTAACTAAGTACTGTCTTGTATTGAGAGTGGCGTACATTGTCAACATAGTAAGATACTATAAATTTAGGGCCTCATTGCGGAAAGTGAAATGGTTCGAAAGACCGCAGCGCAGGTTTTAACGACGTGCTCGAAATTTTTGTACTATGCAAAATTTCGTCAGATTCCTTAGATAAAGTTACCCGAACGATAGGTCTCTTGCTCTCGTTTTCTTACGAGCTATTTTGTTTCCAGTACTCAAAAATATTCAGCTTTGGCCTTTAGTCGGCTGCACTAATAACATTTTTTTAGTTCCTTTCAACTGAATTTTTATTCTGCTGCTTGTCTACAAGGGCTCAAAGTAAAAGAAAAGTCACGAAAAAAGAAGACGTAAATGAGGAAACGTCTTCGTTTCGTTTTGTGTAATATGGTCCTTATTTAAAGGGTGTAGGGTATATAAGCTGACGGGTCGATGTTACTTGTATTGTTGTATTTCCAACAGAAATTTTATATTTTGTTTTATAGATATCTTAAGCGCTTTAAAAAAATTAACCCCAAGGTTTTAAAGTCATGGTGCCGTCAAATATTGAAAGGCTTACATTTCCTACACACTCGCCCATTACCCATAATTCATCGTGATTTGAAATGTGATAATATTTTTATAACTGGTACAACTGGCAGTGTAAAGATTGGCGACTTGGGTTTAGCTACACTAAAAAATCGCTCTCATGCAAAGTCTGTCATTGGCACACCCGAATTTATGGCGCCTGAGATGTATGAAGAGCATTACGATGAATCTGTTGATGTATATGCATTTGGAATGTGCATGTTGGAAATGGCTGTTTCTGAGTATCCCTATAGGGAGTGCAAAGGGCCCGCTCAAATTTATAAAAAGGTTATATCAGGAATTAAGCCGGCGGCCCTTAGTAAAGTTGAGGATCCTAAAGTTCGTGAAATTATCGAACAATGCATTGAACTAAAAACAGAAAGTCGGCCCAGTTGCAAAGAATTACTTAATTCCGAATTCTTTGGCGAAGATATAGGCATACGCCTCGAACCAACAACTACAGAATCGTTTATTAATAACCCAGAGCAGAATACTGTAGAGTTTCGTTTACGTTTTCTCGATCCAAAAAAGCGCTCTTCGAAGCATAAAGAAAACGAGGCTATACAGTTTGAGTTTGACATAAAAAATGATGATTGTGAGGCGATTTGTCAGGACATGTATAAAGAGAATATTATAAGTGAAGAAGATTCACGCGCGGTTATCACATTGCTTAAAGTACAAGTTGTGTCTTTACTGAAAGAGCGTAAACAGCGCCAAACTCAATTACAATTACAAAATGAAAAATCTCGTCTTGAAAAATTGGCTCTACAGAAGCAACGCGAGTTACTGCCCTCCAACCTTGAAGAAGATGACGACGAAGACGAAGATGGGGACTCTGATGAAGAAAAGAATATCGCTGGAGAATGGAAAGGAAGAACTTTATCAGCTTCTATGGAAATAACATCTTCAGGAACTGGTATTGAATCTGGTATCGCGCTTTGTAGTTCGGAAATTAAGAAAGTTGAACTAAGAAACCCACTTAGGTTTATGGATACTAATATAGAAGCACCTTCTGAGGATATAATATTTTCTAAAGCCAAAGAGGTTCTGTTCGGGGAAGAATATAGTGTACATGCATTAAAACCCACTTGTGTCGCCAAGGCTGTAAATTCTGGCGACCGACAGCAATCATATGAGAAACAACAACAAAGGGATTTTTCGCACCGAAAACAAAATCAGCACCAATCAGACCAGTATCCGATGCAACATTTATTAAACTTTACCCCGTCAATCACAGCTATACCACCGGGAAATATTGATCAGGATGAAGAGGAGCAATTACAACAGAAGCTGCGACAAGGGCAATATATACAACACGACCAACCAAAATTACAACAAATAACTTTGCAATACCTCCAGCAGCCCACAATTGCTTTTCAAAATAGCCCAACTACCCATTTGGCAAATAGGTTAATTATTCAACAATCGACAGAACTTCAGTCCTTTCCGATATTCCCACCATTACATAATTCAGAGCCGTTAGGTGATCAGCAAACTAAACAACAATTTCTGCCGACACTGACTACGGACGCGTTGGGCCCGCAGTCACAAGCAACTCGACAACAAATAGCAGTGCTCCAGGAAATTATACAACAACAACAAGTATCGCAGTCTCAGCGCCAGTTGGCTCGACAAAACCAGCAACAATTCCTTCAGCATTCAGGAACTGCAAAGCAACAACAACAATTAATGGAACCCATTGCACAACAACGAATAACACATCAACAACATGAGCAACATAGTCTAACAGGTCTACACCAGCTAATGAAACAACAAAATACACAGCAGGAGCTAACTCAACAAATTACACAACAACCGCAACAGGTAAGGCAGCAATTTACGTTGCAAGATCAGGAATTTTCTCTGCAACAAATTTTCCGACATAAAACTCAAACGGCACAAAACCCTCAACAGCAAATTTTACAACACCAATCTAATATACCACAACAACAGTTGATGCAAGAAAAACTTGCACAGGCGAAAGGGTTCATAAAGCAGATTACTCCACAGCAATTACATCAGCAATTTAATCCGCAAAAACAACAAGCTCTTATATTATCATCCTTCGAGTCACAAATATCACAAAATCAGTATAAAGAACATACTGATGCTCAAAGTCGACAAAAGACCAAGGAACCAATGCGAAATTTAAATCAACCGTACATATCACCATCTTTATCCGTTTCACAAAATAAATCTGAATATAGGAACCCCTTTCCTAGCGCCCTCTCCCATGTTGTGGAGCAGCAGGAAAAACAAAAAAATCGTCCGCAAAAATCACGTGGGTTAATTGGCACCGAACATGATCAGATACCAAAATTGAGTGTTACTAGTATTGAAGACACAGTTATTGATTGCCACATGGAAAATAAGCCAAAAACAATAACTTTTAAGTTCGATATAACCGACGTAAATCCCGTAGATGTTGCCAATAAATTGGTAAGTTTTATTATAGATTGTTTGACTTCAGAATAAAAATTAGTTTTTGATATTTTTTAAATTTAGCAAGCACAGGATTTATTATCGCAATGTCAATGTGCGGCATTTGTTGAGATGATAAATGATATTGTGCGTCAAGTGAGGTTAAATCCACATCAAATTCCGACACCATCCACTTTCCGTCCG
>CAWZZZ010000167.1:140000-151674 GCA_963966595.1 Physocephala rufipes
TATATATATATATATATATATATATATATATATATATATATATATATATATATATATATATATATATATATATATATATATATATATATATATATATATATATATATATATATATATATATATATATATATATATATATATATATATATATATATATATATATATATATATATATATATATATATATATATATATATATATATATATATATATATATATATATATATATATATATATATATATATATATATATATATATATATATATATATATATATATATATATATATATATATATATATATATATATATATATATATATATATATATATATATATATATATATATATATATATATATATATATATATATATATATATATATATATATATATATATATATATATATATATATATATATATATATATATATATATATATATATATATATATATATATATATATATATATATATATATATATATATATATATATATATATATATATATATATATATATATATATATATATATATATATATATATATATATATATATATATATATATATATATATATATATATATATATATATATATATATATATATATATATATATATATATATATATATATATATATATATATATATATATATATATATATATATATATATATATATTGTTTTGTTTAGAGACGTCGGAATATCCAACGTCTGTGTTGGTTGCTGGTGATTGATCAGAACAGTTGGCTCTTGAACCAGATGCTCTCTACCAGGCTTTTTAAAAAGATTTTTAAACAATGATACCTTGTATCAGGCACTTTAACCAGATACAAAGTATAATTGAATTGAAAGTCCAAATCAAAGACGTTGTGTGCGGCACTTGAACCGATCAACTGTCATGTTCTTTATTAAATTCCTCTTACTTAAACAAAAAAATGGCAATATTTTACAATAATAAAAAAACAAGGTGCGAAACATAGAATTGGTGCGAATAACTTATATTAATAAATTAATGTTCAAATTCAAAAGCCAGATTCAGCATTTTGAACTTCTTGTGCAGTTCACTGCATAGGAAATAGTTATTGCATTGACAATGGTGTCATATTATTGTCGCGAACCTCAAAAGCATGAGGTGAATAAACGCTTGACTATCAGCAAAAATTAAGTAAATGCTACTACATAGGAAGCGACCGCTGCGTCGGACAGTAGCATCATGTTACCATTTTGGGTGTGATGACTTGAAGTCAATGAACGCAGCACGATGGAAAAAAAGAACAAAACTGAATGATGAAAAAAAAGAACAAAAGTTCACTGCATAGGAAATAGTTATTGCATTGACAATGGTGTCATATTATTGTCGCGAACCTCAAAAGCATGAGGTGAATAAACGCTTGACTATCAGCAAAAATTAAGTAAATGCTACTACATAGGAAGCGACCGCTGCGTCGGACAGTAGCATCATGTTACCATTTTGGGTGTGATGACTTGAAGTCAATGAACGCAGCACGATGGAAAAAAAGAACAAAACGTAAAGCATAAGTCAGTTAAGCCAACGAACGCAACACCAAGGACAAATTGTCAATATAAAATTATTAATTTCATTTTGCTTAACTTTCTGAATTTGAACATTCTGCCCGCGTTGAGCTTGCTCAATATGCAAATATTTAATATGACTCTGATTGAGGTTGATTAAATATGTATGCTAAACTGGTCTGCCTGTTGACGTGGGGCTGGTTGAGGTCCGGAAGTGATCTCGAAGAATTGTGTTTTCTTCTTCTTCTTATACTGGATGATGGCTACTGCGAGACCAAGCGATATGATGATGATTAGACATGTGTATCCTAGGGTATAGTGGTGGATGTCATGAGGACGTACATTTGGTAGTGTCAATCGGACCTGGGATATTTCATTTCTGAGTGATTCTATTTCCATATGATGGGGACGATCTAATATATGTTCGTCAAGTGTTGTCGTTGTTGAAACTTTTTTGTTTGGAGATATCATATCGCTCACATTAATCGCTGGCAGGAATGATGCATATCTTTTAGTGTTTTATGTTGTTTTATGCCCTTGAATTGTTAAATAAGGCAGTTTAACTGCACATTCTTCACCTATTTTAAAGATTCCTGTTTTTCGTGCTGATATATGTGTCACGTTAGACTTGCAGACCGCGTTCAAACGAATTTCCTGATCCAGAGCGAAAATCCACATATTTGGATCATGTAATTGAAGCCAATGTGGTCCTGGGCCTGCGCCGGTAACAAAGAATGACGAAATATCTTCCCTTTGATTGAGTATGTTCATCTCGCATACCCCTATGCTAGATCCCTTATTGTACAATGGATGGTGCTGTTGACATAGATGATTTTGCAGTTCAATTTTGATGCAAGTTCTTAATTCTGCTTCTGATAATGGATAATAAAGATATCGATGCAAGTTGACTATTATAAAGGGTGAAGTAACTTTTATTACTTTGAAACTGTTATTCGCTTTCCAAGGAACTGCGGTGAGTTTGAACATTTCAAATTTTTCGGTGGAGATTAATGGTATGTTTATTTTGAAAATTACATATTTGTTGGTGATTCTTTCTCCTATTGACATGAAGGAGTAAAGTTTTAATGGCTCGTCTAGAGAAACAGGCAATTTGAGTTTTGCAGGAAGATTGATTTGTATTTTAAGTAATTCAAATTTCAGTTGGGTAGGTGAAATCAGCATAGGACTTAAGATTCCATGATTCCATTCCGTGTATCGGCTAGTATGTCAATCAGTGAGTCTTGGGTGTTTTTAAGATTCATCATTGCTAATGTGGCTTGAAGCGGTAAGTCATGAAAGGTCAGTGACATCTTTTCTGCATCGAGCTGCTGGTTTATATTCTCGACTTGGTTCTTTGTACGTTTAAGAACATCTGCTATTTTATAGAAATGCGCTTCACTTTCCTCTTGGTTTCTCTTCATTAAGTATAGAGTGCTATCTAAAAATGATGTCTGATTTTCTATAGCAGATAGCAGATAATCATCATTCTGTTTTAACCTTTGAATAGTTGTTGCCGCTTTTTCTGCATACACTTCGTCAAGAACTCCAAATAAGGAGCGAGCAGTATTTGACTATATTTAAGGCACCTTTATTTCTGACTATATTTAAGGCACCTCTTTTCACTCGCATGTTGGGATTAGTTGTTAATAATTCATTATTTGAATTAATTCCGTCAATAAGTTGATTAAGTTGTGCCAGGATTATTGTGCATGCTCTAGTATTATGGATTCTACTACACACTGGCGTTAATGTATTTTTGAATGAATTCAGGAGATTTACCTCCTTCCAATATGGTTCCAAATTGAAATATGTCACTAAGTTCCATTCGCTACTGATGATACCAGCAGATCCCATGCTTTCAAAGTATATTCCAGGATTTGATTCAAAAGACTGAATTTCTACTGAACTGGAGTAAATGCTTGGTATAAATAGACAAGCTAATACTAATGTTGTTAGGTTTGAGGCCTTTTGACGTTTCCTTGGAGGCGGAGTTTCACTATTTATAACACTAGCGGCTTGTCCGACTCTCTTTGATGTTAAGGGCATATCCTTATTGGCATCAGATGATTCCTGCTGTGGACTACTGATGTCTCGGGATGAAGAGTTGGTGTCTACTGGAAGTGGTGCTAATTTGTTTATAGCTCGTTTCAATATTCCGTTGTTAGTTTTGATGTCTGCTACACGGATCGCGTTATCTGGGCCACTATAAACCTTAATAATTCTTCCAAGGTGCCACGAAAGTAGTGGTGTGTCATCTTCCTGGATAATGACCATTGATCCTATTTCAATGTTCGGAGTTCTCTCTCGCCATTTACGACGATATTCAAGTTCGTTAAGGTACTCGACTGACCAGCGTTTCCAGAATTCATGTTTAAGATGTGAGACTAATTTCCATCGTTTCAAAAGGGAAGGATTCGTAGCAGTCGCTCTGGAATCAACTTGCGCTATCAACGGTTTTCCAATCAAGAAATGGACAGGAGTTAATGCTGTTAAATCATTGGAGTCGTTGGACAGTGGCGTTAAAGGCCTTGAATTTAGGATAGCTTCTATTTCTATTATTACTGTCTATAGTTCTTCGTGCGTTAAGTTAGCCGTGGAAACGCTTCTAACCAAAAGGTGCTTTGCAGACTTGACGGCCGCCTCCCATAACCCCCAAAAGTGAGGAGCTCTAGGTGGAATAAAATGAAATTGTATTCCTTTGTCAGCACATGTACGGATTATGGTTTGTTCTGCAGCTGAAGAGTAGAGTGATTCCTTTAGTTCGGCAAGCTGATTTCTAGCCCCCACAAAGTTGGTGGCATTGTCGCAGTATAAGTTCTGGCAGTGCCCTCTGTGACTTATGAAACGCTTAATTGCTCCAATGAAAGCCTCTGTTGTTAAATCACTAACTACCTCCATGTGAACGGCTTTTGTTGCAAAGCAGCAAAACAGCGATATGTAAACCTTATGGGGTTTTTTACCGCGGATTTTATAATGCACCCAGAATGGTCCACAATAATCCACTCCCGAGTTGATGAATGGTCTTGCCGGTTGGTGCCTGAGTGCAGGTAAATTTCCCATAAGCTGATTGTATAGCTTTGGGCATGCCTTTGTGCATTTAACGCAACGTTAAATGACACCTCTGGCCATTGATTTTCCCTTTAAAGGCCAAAAGCGTTGACGTGTATAAGCTAAGAGAGCTTGTGAACCACAGTGGAGATTTTCCTCGTGAATCATTTTCAGCAATAGCTTCACCAAAGTGTCATTGTATGGTAAGAGCATTGGATGTTTGGCGTCATAGGGCAACTGGGCTGCCTCTAATCCACCTCCTACGCGAAGAATGCCTAATTCGTCAAGGAACGGCGACAGACTGCTTATTGATTCCGTTCGTTTGAGTGTTTGTTTATTTTTTAATTGTTGTATGGCTTCCTTGAAATCAGAGTATTGTATTGCTTTAATTATTACATGTAAGGCCGCATCCATTTCTTGAGGCGTCAATGTCAAGGACACCTTACCTTGTTGTTGATTTTTCATACGTTTAAGTGCGCGCAGAATGTATCCCACAATTCGTTGAAGACGTTTGAAGGAGTTGCCATGGTGGACACAGTAAATTACATTTCTTTGACTAATTGTTGTTGTGTAGGATATTAATGGCCTTTGGGGCCTTTTTTCGAGCGATGGAGCTACTAGCTGATCTTTATTAATTTCTCTCGGCCTCTGGTCCATGTAAGTAGAGTGGTCCATACATCCATAAATTGTTTGTTGAAAGCCTCTTTGGAGAGAGACCTCTGGATAGAATATCGGCCGGATTATCTTTTGTGCAGACATGTCGCCACTGTTCAGGAAGAGATAATTCATGCATTTTTGAAATCCTGTGTGCAACGAAGATCTGGTACGACGCAGCTGAAGAGTTGATCCACGCTAAAACAATTTGTGAATCAGACCAATAAAAGTGGGCTTAGATTCATAACGAAGATCTTTTTTCACCCTCGTGGCTAATTGTGCTCCCAGTAGTGCAGCACTGAGCTCGAGCCTGGGTATTGTTTGTGTTTTGATAGGCGCCACTCTGGTTTTCGCGCATAGTAATCTGACGATGACCGTATCCCCTTTTACAATTGATCGCACGTAAATAGCAGCACCGTATGCCTTTTCTGAGGCGTCTACGAATACATGCATTTGAATTGATGTGGGAGTTTGTTGAGAGAATATATGTCGAGGAATCTTTAAATCGTTTAGTTGTCGTAAAATAGTTTTTATAGGAAGTATAGTTTTTGTAGGAAGATTTTTGCTGTAACCGTTACAGGAGACATAAGACCAAATGGGTCAAAAATTCTCGCCAATTCTGCTGCAACTATGCGTTTTGTGATTTTGTCACTTGTATTAATGCTAGTTTTTATGCAAAGCGAATCTGCTTTCGGGATCCAGGTTAATCCTAAAGTTTTGACTATTGCTTCCTTTCCCTCATCGAAATTAAGATTAATCTCCTGATTCTCCATCGGAATTCCTTGTAATAATTGTGGATGGTTGGCGCACCATTTTCGTAATTTAAATCCAGCAGAGTTAAGAATTTTGCAGAGTTGTTCTTGAATTAATTTGGCTGTTATTAGGTTGTCACTTCCTGTAATGCCATCATCGACGTAAAAATCTCGCTCTAATGCTTCTGATCCAAGTGGATATTTATTGGCAGCTTGCTTTGACAATTCCTTTAGGCATCTTGTAGCAAGATATGGTGCTGCTCTTGTTCCGTAAGTAACTGTGTTGAGTTTGTAACATTTCAATTGTGAGTATGGATTCTCTCTCCAGAGGATCAATTGGAGCATTTGATCAGCTGGATGAATTAATATTTGCCTGTACATTTTCTCGACGTCTGTGGTGAATACGAAACGTGGCAGGCGATACCTTAACAAAATGGAAAATAGTTCGCTTTGTATCCTCGGGCCTGTATGCATGATGTCGTTTAACGCCAAGCCTGACGAAGTCTTAGATGAGGCATCGAACACCACTCTTAATTTTGTGGAACTACTTTCTGGTTTAAGTATGCAGTGATGCGGTATGAAATAATGTGGTTGTACAATGTTGGTAGGATTGATTTCGGTCATGTGTCCGAGGTCTCTGTATTCCTTCATGAATTGAACATATTTTTGCGCTAACTCATTGTTTTTTGTGAATTTCCTTTCGAGAGCTGCGAACCTATTGTATGCTATTGTTCGAGACTCTCCTAGGGCAGTAGGATTAGTGGTTAAGGGAAGCTTCACCACAAACCTTCCATCTTCATGTCTGGTTGTGTTTTGCGTGAAGTGAGTCTCGCAAAGTGAGTGGCGAAGATAAATACTGCGATGATTCTGAGACTTCCTCCAGCTGCCAAAATCTTTCTAATGTGCTTTCCAGTGCTTCGTCATCTGAGCTGATGATTCCGCAAGTTAGTGTATTTGATTGTTCAGATTCAGCCTTCCCGGCTACAATCCATCTAAAAGCAGAATTTTGCAGCACAGGTAGGTTATCTGCCAGAGCAATCTTTCCAGTTGATAATACTGAATGATAGAATTCGGCACCAATAAGTACGTCTATCTTACTTGGACGGTAGAATTGTGGATCTGCTAGTGTTATGTTGTTGGGAACTGACCAGGCTTATGTGTTTAGAAATGCCGAAGGTTGCATAGAGATTATTTCCGGCAGTACAAGTGCTTCAAATGTAGTCGAATATCCCCAGCTGTTGATTGAAGAGTTACATGAACGCGTCGATTTGCTGATTTCGTGCTTTTACCTATGCCTTCAATTTTCATTGATGTTGGCCTTGTATTCAGCGACAATTTTTTGATGATTCTTTCGGTGATGAAGTTAGCCTGGGAACCTGAGTCGAGAATTGCTCTGCATTCAGTGAATTTCCCATTTGACGCAACAATTTTGATCTTAGCTGTACCAAGTAAAATGTGCTGTTGTTTGTTGTTCGATGAGGATGTAAGAGTGACTGAATTGGATGCAACGGCTGTTGCAAGTTCATCTGTGTCCTTGTTATCAAAGTGTAGCAAGGTTTTGTGTCTTTTATTGCACATAAGACAGCTTTTTGATGAGCAAGAATTGATTTTATGCCCTGATTTGAGACAATTTGTACATAGTTTGTGTTGTTGAACATGATGGAGTCTGTCCTTGGGTGACAGATTCAGGAATTTTTTGATATCATGAAGTGCCTTAATGGCTGCTGATGTTGCATCAGGCTGAATATTTGGCTGATTCAGTAATTTTTGCAATAATGTCGACAGCAAAATTCTTTTGTTGTTGAGGCGATCCTGAAGCATGGTCCAGGCTGTCATGTAATTTTCTTCTGATAATGGTAAATGTCGAATAAGTTGCTCGGCTTCACCCTTAACTGTGGTTTTGAGGTACCACATTTTCTGTATGTTAGGCAGAGGCTGATCGTGAATCATTTTTGAAAACAGATCAAAATACTGCTTCCATTTCAAGTAATCACCGTCGAAGATTGGAATACTGATCTTGGGTAGATGAATGTTTGGAGCTTGATTTACTAACACTTGATTATTTTGATTACTTATGGAGTTGTCCTTTGATGATAAGAGCCCACGCATCTCTAGCACTCTTTCTTCCATTTGGATGTACGAATCCATATCATAGCCCATAGCCTCTGGACTGTCGTATAATTTCCACAGTAGGAAATTGGCCTTCTCTATGTCTTCCCATAACTTGTTCATGGCTAGTAGGCATTGTTCAGGAGAGCTGTCTTTTGTTTTGCCATTTAGCAGCCTTTGTAACGATGCAATCATTGCTTTTTGCTCGCGAATGATTGATTTTGCTTTGTCGTCAACAATTGGTTGGCTTCAGTTGTTGGCTCGTTGTCGCTAGTCCGGCCTTGTGTGGGTGCTTGGACTCTTTTCTGCAACCTTTTTATTTCAGACTCAAATATTTCTGAGTACTGCTCCACAGCTGCTTGAATTTGACCAAAGTAGTTTTTAATGAAATATTCATGGTCCATTGGTGGATTTCTGATAGAGCGGATTTCATAATTGATTTCCTCAAATTGCTTCCACAATGATTGCAAACTCTTTGCACGCTCTTGAAAATAAGCAACTACTTGCTTCCTGTCGACGGAGTCCTTTTTGAAGTTCCTGATGATGCTCTGAATTTTGTTTCCAATAGTTTGTTGGTCTGCTACAAGTCTTTCGAAATCTTCCGTGGAACCTTCCATTGTGGTTGATGAATTTGATGTTTATGTCACGATGATGTCTTGTGATTGTTCTGATGAAGATCGTAAAGACGATCACGTCGGGGTCACCAATGTTTTGTTTAGAGACGTCGGAATATCCAACGTGTATGTTGGTTGCTGGTGATTGATCAGAATAGTTGGCTCTTGAACCAGATGCTCTGTACCAGGCTTTTTAAAAAGATTTTTAAACAATGATTCCTTGTATCAGGCACTTTAACCAGATACAAAGTATAATTGAATTGAAAGTCCAAATCAAAGACGTTGTGTGCGGAACTTGAACCGACCAACTGTCATGTTCTTTATTAAATTCCATTGGTAT
Source organism: Physocephala rufipes (assembly GCA_963966595.1). Lineage (NCBI taxonomy): Eukaryota > Metazoa > Arthropoda > Insecta > Diptera > Conopidae > Physocephala > Physocephala rufipes. Next base: position 149,050 of record CAWZZZ010000167.1, read on the forward strand.
TTGGTGGTATGCTCTTACTAGGTCAATTTTGGAGAATACACGTTTGTTTCTAATGTGTTTCTAATGTTTAAATCGTGAATGTTAGGTAAAGGGTATCGATCTGGTATTGTTATTGCGTTCAGTCTTCTAAAATCACCGCAAGGACGCCAGTCATTAGGGTCCTTTTTTGGTACAAGGTGTAGAGGTGAAGCTGTAGGTGAATTTGATGGTCTGCAGATACCGGATTTAACTAGGAAATTGAATTCGTCTTTAGCTATTTTGTATTTCATGGGATCTAAACGACGGGGTTTGCAATGTGGCAATGGGCCTTCTGTTGTTAGTCGATGTATAGTGGAATGTAATGCAGGTTTTGTGTAATCTGGTTCTATTGTGAAGGGAAGGGAATTGCTTCAATATTATTGTGTATTTATTTTCAACAGTGAATAATTTTGGTGGCTGGATATAGCAATAGTGTTCGGTGGCGCTAATCGTTAGGTTTGTTGTTGGGTCTACTAGACGTTTTTGTTTTATGTTAATTAGCAGGCCGTATTTATTTAAGAAGTCAGCGCCGATAATAGGTTTTGCGATGTCTGCGATTAGGAAAATGAAAGAGAATTCTCTCCTCAATCCTAAGTTAACGTTTAGTAATTTTCGTGCGTAAGTTTTTATTGTGGAACCGTTAGCTGCTGTCAGTACTATGTCAGTTGATTGTTTGCTATTCGAAAATTTTGAATGTGGAAGTACCGATATTTCCGCGCCACTGTCTATTAAAAACTTGAATTTATTATATTTGTCGTTAATAAATAGGCGACGTGTCGAAAAGTTTATACCGCCGTTGTCTGTCACCGCAACAACGGGTTTCTTTAGTTTGACGAATCTGTTTTGCTTTGAAAATTGCACGGTTGTTCGCAATTTCTGGCTTTGTCTCCGAATTTGTAGTGGTATTTACAGATCCAGTTTGGGTTGTTTCTTGATCTCAATTTCGATCTATATCTAAATGAATTATTATATTTGTTTCGAGATCGAGATTGAGATCGGGAACGCGATCTGTTTTGATAAAGTTCCTGTCTTATTTCGGATAGTTCAAATGAAAGTTCTTGGAACTTCTCGCACATAATTGTTGTTGTCTTGACTAAATTTGTCAAGACTGAAGAGCTTTCGGTACTATTAATGGAACATATTTCGTTTTTGTTATATACTTCCCAAATATTATCTGCTAGTTTCGTTAACTCGTTAGTATCACTGACGTTGGAACTGGTTAGGATCGCGTTCAAATTTTTTGGCAATTTTCTAAGCCAAAGTTTCTTTATCAGGTTTTGGCTGAAGTTTGAACCAGCAAGTAATATAAGGGATCCATAGAACTCAGAGGGTTTTCGGTCACCTACCTCAGAATCGGATAAAATTCTGTCGAGCTTAGTATTCTCACTTAAAGAATGTCTTTCAATAAGGACTTTCTTTAATTCTGTATATTTGTTGTTTTGTGGTGGGTTCTGGATAAAGTCTAAAATGGTTATTATAACCTCCTGAGGTAATGCTGTTATGATGTGTTCAAATTTTGTGTTGTCTTGCGTGATGTTCTTTGTGTTGAATTGCATTTCTGCGTGGACAAACCATGCGTCAGGGCAATTCGTCCAGAATTGTGGAAGTTTGACGGATGTGGCATGTATTTCGTGAGTGATGTTATTATGTTGGTGTTTTTCGTTGGGCAAATCTATAATTGATGTGTTCGGGTCTGTTGTGTGTGATGTGTGTGTATTTGTAGTGTGACGTGGTGAGTGATACATATTTTGGGTGATCGTTTGTGCGAGTTTAAGTTAGGCAGGGAAGTTTACTAGGATGTAAAAATTGAATATAGGGATTGAATTGACTCTCGCTTATTTAGGATTCGAAATTAACTACGTAGATTGTAATAGATAGGTATATAAATAGTTGAGACTAATAAAATTAGTTAATAAAATTAAAATTTAAAATATTGTTGAAGAAGGATCAGGTCACCTGGTTTTGGTTTTTGAAGAGAGTTCCAGAAAATGTTGGTTTTTGAAAGGAGTTCCCAATGAGTAAAGTTGACAGCGACCAAATGAATAAAGTTGACGGTTAGACGGTTGAATAGTGACGGTATTCACACATTACACAATCATGTATACATCGATAATTGTAGATATCAGATCCGCGAGCAAATATAAGTGGATTTTGCAAGCCATTTCCATAATTCCAAACTCATATATATATATATATATATATATATATATATATATATATATATATATATATATATATATATATATATATATATATATATATATATATATATATATATATATATATATATATATATATATATATATATATATATATATATATATATATATATATATATATATATATATATATATATATATATATATATATATATATATATATATATATATATATATATATATATATATATATATATATATATATATATATATATATATATATATATATATATATATATATATATATATATATATATATATATATATATATATATATATATATATATATATATATATATATATATATATATATATATATATATATATATATATATATATATATATATATATATATATATATATATATATATATATATATTATATATAT
>CAWZZZ010000168.1:0-24252 GCA_963966595.1 Physocephala rufipes
ATATATATATATATATATATATATATATATATATATATATATATATATATTATATATATATATATATATATATATATATATATATATATATATATATATATATATATATATATATATATATATATATATATATATATATATATATATATATATATATATATATATATATATATATATATATATATATATATATATATATATATATATATATATATATATATATATATATATATATATATATATATATATATATATATATATATATATATATATATATATATATATATATATATATATATATATATATATATATATATATATATATATATATATATATATATATATATATATATATATATATATATATATATATATATATATATATATCGTTATAAGGTCGGCGTTATCAACAACACGTCAATAAGGTTGACGGCCGGCGTTACCAACAACACGGTCAACCTTATCAGCTTCGATACAAATTGAGGGATGCATCTTTACGTTAGCGTCCAATTTAAAAATATGTTATTAGTTTAGGATAATGCTTACATAAAAGAATAATGTTATTAGATTAGGATAATGTTTAGAGTTTCGTGGAATTCTTCCACTTCATATGATAAGGAAAAAGAAAAGAAACATGTATCAGTTAGGATAAAATTAATATTGAAGTGATAAGACAACGATATAAAAGAAGACTATGTGAAAAATAAATCCAGTACTAGAAAAGTATTCACAGTGTAATTATTTACATTTTGGTCCTTCGAGTTCCTCTTAGAGTTTTCCCCCACCAGTGGTAAGAGACTCTGAGAATCTTGAACTAGCCTAATAAAATATTAGGAAAATATAAAAAAAAATTATTAAAAACTCTGAAATAGAGTATAATTGTTACAAAAACTCTGAGTGTTCCCCCAACAGTGGTAAGAAACTCAGAGATACAATAAAACAAACGCTTCTGTGTTTCCCCACCAGTGGTAAGAAATTCAGGAGTTGTTTGAATTAAAAGAAAGTGTAGCGTAGCTGAGTCTAAAACATCGAAAAGTGTAGCGTATCCGAGGCTGAACCATCGTAAAGTGTAGTTAGAGCGTAGCCGAGGCTGAAACATCGGAAAGTGTAGCGTATCCGAGGCTGAAACATCGGAAAGTGTAGCGTATCCGAGGCAGAAACATCGGAAAGTGTAGCGTATCCGAGGTAGAAACATCGGAAAGTGTAGCGTATCCGAGGCTGAAACATCGGAAAGTGTAGTTAAAGCGTAGCCGAGGCTAAAACATCGGAAATTGTAGCGTATCCGAGGCTGAAACAATGGAAAGTGTAATTAAAGCGTAGCCGAGGCTGTAACATCGGAAAGTGAAAAGTAAAGAAAAAAATTATCGAAGGAAGATTCCGGACAGCTCATATCAACGAAACCAAAAAGCGGTTGAAAAAGATCGAAGCTGAATTTGCATCGCATAACAAGAAGTTATTGACATTGGGAATTTATGAAGAGCAGTATATAAAGAGAAATTATTTTGAAGCCATTAATGCAATAATCGAGGAAGCATTATATGCACTACAACAAAAAGATCCAGGTGAGGAACCATTAGATATTGAAATAAGTATTCACGAAAAAATGAAAGAAAACGTCGAAAATTCGAAACCAAATAATAGCAATGAGTAAACAATGAAACAATGCACCAAAGAAAATTTAAGAGAAAAATAGCTAGGCTACAGAAGTTAATAGATGAAGCCCATAACGAAATTGATAATAACAAGATAGCTGAGTTAGGAATAACAAAAACAATGATGGAAGAGAACTTCCAAGAAATAAAGCAGGACTATACAAATCTGAGCAATATAATTGGAAACGACGAAAAAGAAGAAGAAGAATATGAAGACATTGTTCATGAGTACAAGATAACTATGAAGCAAGTTGTGGTTGCTCTAGAAACAAGGGGAACAAAGCAAATGGCCAATTCGATAAAATTAGAGGACATAAAAATTCCAGTGTTTTTTGGAAATGTATCTGAATGGCCATCGTTCCATGACCTTTTTAAGAATTTAGTGCATAACCATCATAATTTCTCCAATGCGGAAAAGATGTATCGCCTAAAGAATTACGTCAGAGGAGAAGCTGGAAGACTTATCCAGCACTTAAGAACAACAGACCCCAACTATGAGGCTGCTTGGAACATGTTGAAGTCGAGATATGAAAACGAGCGATTGTTATTTACCACTCAAGTTGATAGAATTTTAGATCGTCCAATGGTAAATACGGAATCAGCTTTAAATCAGTGTAAAACAATTGTTGGACACAAAAAACGAATGTGTTCAAGCACTAAAAGGTTTAAACATTAAAATCGACGATGCTGAACCTTTTATCGCAAGAATAATCGTCCGAAAATTAGATAGAGACGGGCTTCGGTTATACGAACAGAGTGTGAAAAAGATGAAGGAAATCCAAACACTAAATGATGTATGTCTGTTCTTGGAGCAGCAATATCGAGCTCTGGAAGCATTTAAAGTAAAAAACACACTAACAGTTTTAAAGCAAATCAATAAAAAATCAAACTTGTTCCTCATATCACAAAAAAGTTGTGATTATTGTAAACTGACAGGTCATGAGCTGGTAAGCTGCAAAAGGTTCCATGCAGCGACTGTTATGGAAAAAATGAGTTTTATAAGGAAAAATAAATTATGCTATCGATGAATAAATCACAAATTAGATAAAAAATGCGCAAATGGTACAGATAACTGTAAAAAATGTGGTAGATACCACCATACACTTCTTCACGTTGATGAATTTAAGAGGGAAGGAAAAACGGCAAAAAAAGCGTAACTATGATAACTGGACAACAGAAAACATCAACAGTACTACTAGCTACGGCCCAAATAAGAGTAAAAGCAGCAGACGATAGCTTCATCACGTTAAGGGCGCTTATAGATCAAGGCTCACAGAAGACAACTATTTCTGAAGAAGCAGCACAAATACTGCAGCTGCCAAGAGTACTTGCTTGGAATTGCTTGGAGATACAATTGTGGGTATATCAAAATCAAAAGTATACTTGGAAATAAGACCCAGATTTCTGAGCAATGAAAAGTTTATGATTGAAGCCTTAGTCCTGAATAAGTTATCAGGAGCCATTCCAGATAAATCATTTAAATACAACAACGACGAATGGAAAAATTATACATTAGCAGACCCGAATTTCAACAAATCAGATAGAGTAGACGTGGTGTTAGGCGGCGACATCTACTCAACTATGTTAGAAGAAGGTATCCATAAGAATGGTAAAATTCTAGGTCAGGCTACTAAACTAGGATGGATACTATCAGGGTTATTAAAGACAGGCCCACATAAAAACAGATTAGTCACAGCTATGACGACTAATTTAGAAAAGTTTTGGGAAACAGAAGACATCCTAGAAGTTAAGGCTCAAAACGAGTCTGATAGATGTATTCAATATTACCGAAGAGACACCATACGAGATGAAGATGGTAAATTCATAACAAAACCTCCTTTCCGAGAAGAAAATCAACTAGGAAACTCTCGAAAACAAGCATTGGCCAGATTCTTAAGTTTAGAGAATAAGTTAGAGAAAAATCCAGGATTACGAAAGGATTACACTCAATTTATAGAAGAATATATCAAGTTGGGACATATGAAGGAAAAAGTAATCAATAATAAAGGGAAATATTACTTGCCACACCAAGCTATAATTCGACAAGAAAGTCTAACGACAAAAGTAAGAGTAGTTTTCGATGGATCAGCAAAAACAAATAATGGACTCGGCTTGAATGATGTTCTTTTAGTCGATCCTATACTTCAGAAAAATCTCTTTGATATTATACTCAAATGGAGATTCTGGAGATACGTAATAATTGGGGATATAGAAAAAATGTATAGAAAAATCAAGGTAGCCGAAGAACATCAAGAACATCAAGGAATTAAAGAAGTATGGGTTTAATTTACGTAAATGGCTATCAAATGATGAAAGTATAATATAATATGAAGAAACTACTCAAGAAAACGAAGTAATACAGTTAGAAGAAGGAGATGCAATAAAAACACTAGGCCTGCTCTGGAACCCTACTCAAGATGAGTTTTTATTCAAAATAAATAAAGATAAAGTAAAAGTAATTACAAAAAGACAGGTATTATCAAAATTGGCAAGAATATTTGATCCAATGGGATGGCTAGCTCCAATAACGGTAGGAGATAATTTATTTATGCAAAAGTGGCTATTAGAAATAAGCGGGGATGAATTGTTAGAGGAGAGATTGTCCAAAGAGTGGGCTGAATTAGAAGAAAAGCTTTCCGAAGTAGAAGCAATAAAAATACCAAATTCTGTTAAAGTAGAAAATGACATGCAATGGGAACTTCATGGATTTGCGGATGCATCAGAAAAAGCCTTTGCAAGCGTAATATATGCCAAAAGAGGATCGTATATAACAATTTTAGCAGCGAAGAGCAGAGTAAATAAGAACAGAAAAACACTACCAAAACTAGAACTATGCGCAGCATATTTACTGGCAAAGCTAATGAGCAAGATAATACAAGCAATTAACTGCAATATAAAGACTATAGCATGGACTGACTCCACTATAACATTAGCATGGATACAAATTAATAAAAATAAAGATAAATTTTTTAGAAATAAAGTAGGAGATATTCATAAGTTTTTACCCAAAACAACTTGGAATCATGTAAGCAGTACCGACAATCCTGCTGATATAGCATCCAGAGGCATTTCCCCAGAGAAACTTTTGCAATTTAAGCTATGGTGGAGTGGACCAGTATGGCTAGGTAAATGCGGATATCCCACGATGAGACAGCCATCATCAGAAACAAAGATTATTACGGCAATAACAACACAGAAACAAAAACATATTATTGGGGCGTTACTAGATAAAATATCCAGCTATGCGAAATTAGAAAGGATTGTAGCATATGTACAACGTTTTGCCATAAAACCAAAAAACCAAGAAAGGAAGCGTTACTTAACAGTGAAAGAAATAGAATTACCGCAAAAAGGTAGTATCAAGTATCAACAATATGAAGACTTCGCTGAAGAAATCGATGCTATTAAAAATAATAAACAATTTGACAGAAGAAGTAAGTTGGCAACATTAAACACATTTTTAGATAACGACGGTATCTTAAGAGTTGGAGGAAGGTTAGAACGATCACTCCTGACTTACAACCGGAAGCATCCAATAGTGTTTCAAAAGTCAAAGTTAGTTGAACTGTTGGTTGAATATATTCATAAAGCAATACTACACGGAGGTAATCGATTAATGGAAGGCGCACTCAGAAGAAACTATTGGATACTTGGAGCCAAGAATATCATTAAAAAATGTATAAGGTATTGTCCCAGGTGTACACGATATAATCAGAGAATGAGCAGTCAGATAATGGGTAACTTGCCAGGATATCGTGTAACGGAGTCCCATCCATTTTCATTTACTGGAATCGATTACGCTGGCCCTTTTCAAATGAAGTGCTCAAAAGGAAGAGGCAAAAAAACGTTTAAAGGGTACGTAGCCATATTTGTGTGTCTAACCACAAAAGCCATTCATTTGGAGGCAGTAACGGACATGACCACAGAATGCTTCCTGGTTGCATTAAGACGATTTTTTAGCAGAAGAGGAAAAAGTAGATACATCTATTCTGATAACGGCACAAACTTTGTCGGAGCTTATAGGAAACTGGACAAAGACTTTAGAAAGGTACTGCAAAACAATGCAGTAGTAGCACCAATATTAGCAGAGGAAAAAATAGAATGGAGATTTATTCCCGCGGCAGCTCCTCACTTTGGAGGAATTTGGGAAGCGGGTGTAAAATCCATGAAATACCATTTAAATAGGGTAATTGGAGATGTGAAATTAACATACGAACAAATGAATACGGTTCTGACACAAATCGAAGCTGTCCTGAATTCAAGACCACTTTACATCCTTGGAAGCAGCACAGAGTACATCGATACATTAACCCCACGGCACTTTCTAATTGGACATCCAATAATCGACATCCCTAAACCTATAGATGAATCAAGAACATCTTCCCTTGATAAGTGGAATTTTGATTCAAAAAATAAAACAGGACTTTTGGACAAGATGGAAGGAAGAATATTTAGTAACCTTACAGCGGTACAAATGGAAATACCCGCATGAAAACTTATAAAAAGATCAGGTAGTGTTATTAAAAAATGAGGTAACACAGCCCTCCAAATGGCCCTTGGGACGAATATTGGAAGTTCACAAGGGCGAGGATGGTAAAACACGTTAAGGCTTAAGAATGCCATATTAAAGCGTCCTATACGCAAGCTTTGTCCTCTAATGACTTCAAATTTCTATGAGTCTGTTGACAAGGAAAAAGTGAAAGTACATGTGACAAAAATCACACCAACAAAATCCATAGGTGACCAGAACACATCATCAGCGAAATATTGGTTTCTATGAATGTTACTAATGCTGGTGGGTCAAATTAAAGCTACACCACAGAAAGTATATTCCACCATAGGAGCAACGGTATCTACAATAGACCGTCATACAGCGATGTATTTTGACAACATTGGTAAAGTAGACACAGTTAACTCAAAGTGGAATCTGGTCATATATTACGATTTACACTCATACTTTGAAGAAGTTAGCGGAATTCAAATGTCATTGAGAGAATTGCAAAGAACTTGTCAAAAATTAAACCGGTACGAAGAGGTATGTAAGCTAATGACAAATGCGATGAGTCAAAGATACAATACCTTGAAACAGAACAATAACTTGCTAATTAGCCGTGATAGACCAAGGAGAGCGCCATTTGAATTTGTAGGATCTCTCTATCATATGCTTTTTGGAATGATAGACGCCGATGATAGAACGCATATGGAGGAAAATATGAGAAACCTTTTGGATAATCAGGAAGATTTGGTGCGACTAACCAAACAACAAACCTCGATAATAAATTCTACCATAAACAGTAAAAAAGACAAAGGCCGAGGTTAATCACAATTTTCAAATGATGTCGAGACAACTACAACATTTTTACTCGGAAGTAGTAAAAACCCAAAATACTGAAAGATAAACGTCAGCATTCCAAATTCTGGGATCGCAGCTTCACATAATGATCAATGATGGTGAAACCACTCAAATGTCTATAATTAATCTCCTTATCGATATCAATCATGGCCATATTAATCCACAGCTTCTAAAACCCGCCAGTAGTTGTAATAGGATGGTTCACGGCCAACTAAACTGGGTGCGTGGGAAAATTGTAGTGGTGCTATCTAATTGTATGTGGTTGTTGTAATTTGTTGTTGTTGTTGTTGTAGTGGTGCTATCTAATTGTATGTGGTTGTTGTATTTTGTTGTTGTTGTAGTGGTGCTATCTAATTGTATGTGGTTGTTGTAATTTGTTGTTGTTGTAGTGGTGCTATTTAATTGTATGAGATTGTTGTAATTTGTTGTTGTTGTTGTAGTGGTGCTATCTAATTGTATGTGGTTTTGTAATTTGTTGTTGTTGTTGTAGTGGTGCTATCTAATTGTATGTGGTTGTTGTAATTTGTTGTTGTTGTAGTGGTGCTATCTAATTGTATGTGGTTGTTGTAATAAAAAACCCAAAATACTGAAAGATAAACGTCAGCATTCCAAATTCTGGGATCGCAGCTTCACATAATGATCAATGATGGTGAAACCACTCAAATGTCTATAATTAATCTCCTTATCGATATCAATCATGGCCATATTAATCCACAGCTTCTAAAACCCGCCAGTAGTTGTAATAGGATGGTTCACGGCCAACTAAACTGGGTGCGTGGGAAAATTGTAGTGGTGCTATCTAATTGTATGTGGTTGTTGTAATTTGTTGTTGTTGTTGTTGTAGTGGTGCTATCTAATTGTATGTGGTTGTTGTATTTTGTTGTTGTTGTAGTGGTGCTATCTAATTGTATGTGGTTGTTGTAATTTGTTGTTGTTGTAGTGGTGCTATTTAATTGTATGAGATTGTTGTAATTTGTTGTTGTTGTTGTAGTGGTGCTATCTAATTGTATGTGGTTTTGTAATTTGTTGTTGTTGTTGTAGTGGTGCTATCTAATTGTATGTGGTTGTTGTAATTTGTTGTTGTTGTAGTGGTGCTATCTAATTGTATGTGGTTGTTGTAATTTGTTGTTGTTGTTGTAGTGGTGCTATCTAATTGTATGTGGTTGTTGTAATTTGTTGTTGTTGTTGTTGTAGTGGTGCTAGCTAATTGTATGTGGTTGTTGTAGGTCAATTCAGAAAATTTTAAAATATAAACAAAACCTTAAAATATAAACAAAAAATCATAAATTTTAATATTGTATATACAAATTTTTTATGTGGTGTTGTGTAGCGCACACTGATCGTTTATGTAACGAACATTGTTGACCGGTTCTGCGCTACAAACATCAACTTCATAACATTTAAGCTTAACACGCACTTTTTATTTAAATACGTCACTATGTAAATAATATCAACTTAGCGTTGTATCGATAGCTTGTATCGATTGATTTTACAAAATTATTGCTAGGATTGCATTTTTAGGATAGTTCTCTAGAATAATAATTATAATTAAGTAAAATAATTTATAATCATAATGAAGTTTGTGAGGGTATATAAATCCGTAAAATTTTGAATAAAAATTAATTCTGATCAATCAGCCAGAAATCACTCAGGCTTTTCAATTGTAATGAATTCGGGAATTCTGCCAACTTAATTGTACGGCATTAATTCCAGTCTGTCCAGCGGCGCTCAGCGCCGGACAAAACTTTTTCTGAGGGCGACCCAATAAAATAAAAGGGATGTTTGTTTCCAATCCTGCAATAACACGTGAAAACACTACAGTGGTTTACTATAAAAACTTTCTCCGAACAATTAAAAATTTTGTCCTTTCTATGACAAATGTCGGTTCACAAAGTAAACACTTTTAGTCTATAACTCTTACACTGAGCGGTTAGATGAAAATATGTTTTTAATATCCAATAAAAAGCAAATGAATGTTTTGTAAAAAGTTGTTAACACTTTCTCTCCAGTAAACTGAAAGTGCTTCTTCGTCTTCTTCTTACTTTTTAGTTTTACATAATTACAATATTACATAGGATATTCTCATACACAGAGGTTTGCTGTTTAGAAAAATCTTTTATAGAAAATCAGTTCCCTGTCTTCATCGAAACAAGCGCTGTTGTGTGTTTAAAAATCAGAAAAATTCTGTTTGAGTGTTAGATAGCTTTCCAAAAAAGTATTTTTTAATTAAATAATACAACAATATCGAATTTTATTAACAATAATCAATCACAATAATAATCAAACCAAACTATTATCATAATGAGTTTTATATGTGAAAAGTGCGACATCTCCTACACCACAAAGAGGAGTTTATTGCGTCATGTAAAAACAAAGCATGACGCTAAATTGCAAAAATGTAATTTTTGTAATAAAGCGTTTGGACGAAATTACCAACTCGAGGCGCACAGGCGTAGCGTACATCCGGATATGGATATTGCAGCTAGTCCTTCAACCATGGCTTTTCAAGGTGCTAGGACTTTTTGTCCAGGATGCAAAGAAACCATAGAAAATAAAAACTGGTTCTATCATGTCAGAACCAATAGGCATAAGAAAAACTGCTGCGTTACCACAAGCGGCAGTAGTTTAAAGCTGTTAAAAAGTGCCTTCAATAGAAGGATTGAAACCTTCATTTACGAAAACAAAGATGAAGGTAATCTTATGGCCAAAATATTTTTCGAAAGAGGAATGAATGATATAGTGCAAGTGTTACAACAGAGCTTAGAGAAACACATATCATTCAAGTTCAACTTGGAAATATTTTGTGAATATGGTAGAATCACATCTGATGATGAGATGGAGATTGAAATAAAATCTTTCCAATCAAAAATGGAAATAATACAACTGGACAATGAAATAGTACCCATGTTGAATGACCAATTTGAAAAACTGATCAATAAGATGAGCGGGTTCCAGGAAAGAGACAGCGGGTGGAGTTTATTGAAAATTGATCATTTAGAAATAAATATGAATCAATACAAACCATTAAGGGGATCATCATATATACCTCTGCCTAAAGCCCTGGATAAAAAGAAGGCATGCATCAATATTAAAAATAATGACGCTTATTGCTTTAAATGGGCGCTAATTGCGAGGTTGAGCCCCACCGTAAATCATCCCTATAGACCTCAGCAATACAAGATAGCAAATATAGAGGACGATAAAATACCCTTATCAAATGGAATGGTGTTAAACTTTGAAGACTTACAATTTCCTCTTGCCTTGAAATGCATTGCTATTTTTGAGGAAAAAAATCCGGATATAAGCATCAACGTGTTCGGATACGATGAACAAATCGGAGCAATAATTGGACCTTATTACAACTGTAAAAATGAGAAAAAATTCCACATCAACATGCTTTTTATTCAGCACTTGGAACGATCGCATTATGTGTGGATTAAATCCATTTCAAGGTATGTACAATACAAATCAATACGTCACATAATTGTTTATGTATAATTTGTTTTCATTTGTATTTATTTTTCTATTGTGTTAAATATGTATAAATTTTAAAAATCTAATAAAATTTCCTTTTCATATTTTTAGGCTGGTACGATCCCAATTAACTAGGAAGCAGAATAAGATGTATTTATGCAACACAAGTCTGCAATACACGGCGAATGCGGACATAATGGAGCAGAGGCATAACTGCAACAAGATGGTGACAATTATGCCCGAACAAGATAAGTCGATAATATCATTTAAAAATTATGAGCGTATATTAGATGTACCAGTCGTTGTCTATGCAGACTTCGAATGTATCTTAAGTAGGGATAATAATATAATTTTAAATAACAGTAATTTAGTTAGTGAGCATATCCCTATAGCTTTTAGCTATAATATACATTGTAGGTTAAATAATAGGTTCAATAAATTTGTAATTTATTCGGGGGAGGATGCTCCCAAAAAATTTATAGAATTTTTAGTTAGGGATATAGAAGATATTTATAATAAATACTTAAGCGAAAATCGACCAATGTTAAAATTAACATCTGTGGAGTCACAGCATCAGGTTGAATGCAATTTTTGCCATATTTGTAAGAAAGAGTTGGGCGCAGATAGGGTTGCTGACCATTGTCACCTAACTGGTGAATATAGGGGTCCTGCACACAACAATTGCAATCTTAAATTTCAAATTGCAAAGTTTGTCCCTATATTCTTCCATAACTTTTCCGGGTACGACTCTCACTTGTTTATTAAAGAACTTAACTTATTTGAGGGTAATATTAATGTAATACCCTTAAATAAGGAGTTGTACGTTTCTCTTTCGAAGCAAGTGAGAGTCAACGAAAATAAAACAATAGAGCTTAGATTTTTAGACTCATTTAGATTTATGGCCGCAAGTTTGGATGATTTGGCTAAAAATTTAGTAAAAGAGAATTTCAACACAGTCCGCCTAATGTATCCAGACGATGAAAAGTTTAATCTTCTAACGAGGAAAGGCGTATTTCCATATGAATACGTTAACTCGTTGGATCGTCTTAAGGAAACCTCTCTTCCAACTCGTGAACAATTCTTCAGCAGACTAACGAATAAAACATGTAGTATCAGTGAATATGAGCATGCAAAAAAGGTTTGGCAGAAGTTCGGTTGCAAAACCCTTAATGAATATATGCTTCTATATCTGAAGACAGATGTTCTTATTTTAACAGACATTTTTGAAAACTTCAGAAGTGTTTGTAAAAATATTTATGAGTTGGATCCTTGTCAGTATTACACTGCTCCAGGACTTTCTTGGGATGCTATGTTGAAAACAACCGAAATCCAACTCGAACTGTTGTCGGATATAGAAATGTATATGTTCATTGAGAAAAGTATAAGGGGAGGTATTTTCCAATATTCTAAAAGGCATTCAAAGGCAAATAATAAATATATGATGGATTATGACAGCAATAAACCATCAGAATATTTGATGTATTTGGATGCCAATAATTTATATGGCTGGGCAATGTCACAATCTCTTCCTTATGGGGGTTTCGAATGGATGGCGGACTTTCAAAATTTTAATGTTGAAGCAATTCCCGAAATTTCCGACTTCGGTTATATTTTGGAAGTAGATTTAGTTTATCCAGAAAATATTCATGATGCACATAATGACATAAAACAATATATAGATTTAAATACACATCGTAGAACTTTAGCGAAAAACACATTTGAAAAGAATTTCTTCAAATTGTTAAACAATGCGGTATATGGAAAGACCATGGAGAATGTCGATAAAAGAAAAGATGTCAAAATCGTCACAGAATGGGAAAGTAAAGGAAGACATTTAGGAATTCGCGCATTGGTTGCTAAACCAAATTTTCATAGTGCATCATATTTTACAGAAGATATGGTTGCAATTCAAATGAATAGAATGCGAGCTGTCTATAATAAGCCAATTTATTATTTGTTGTATTTGTATTATTTGTTGTATTGGAGCTATCAAAGTGGAAAATGTATGATTTCCATTATGATTACATGAAGCCAAAATATACTACAAATCTGACTTTAAATTACATGGACACCGATTCCTTTATTTATTCCATTCGAACTGATGATTTTTACAGCGATATTCGTAATGATGTGGCCACCAAGTTCGATACATCCGAATATCCACCTCATAATTCTTTCCATATACCGCTTGAAAATCCAAAAGTTCTCGGCTTCATGAAAGATGAAAATAAAGGAAAAATAATGAAAGAATTTGTTGGCCTGCGATCAAAAATGTATTCAATTGATGTTGTTGACTCCGCAGAAATAAAAAATGCGAAAGGTGTTAAGTTTTCAGTTTTATATAAATTAAGTTTAAGTGATTATAAGGATTGCCTAATAAATAAGAAAATAATATATGGAGATATGTATAATTTTAAGTCTAAGCTCCATCAATTGTACACTCAACATATTCATAAGATAGCCTTAAATTACTTAGATGATAAGAGAAGTATTAGGGAAGATGGCATCCACACTTATGCGTGGGGCCATTATAAGTTAGATATAGATAAAGAATTAAGTAATGATATTGAAATGTTTCCTTTATTAAAATTTAAATGAATTAAAACAATACAAATCAAGTCTTTTTATTTATTCACGACAAAATATCTCAACAGCATAGCATTTTCCAATGCACAACATCCTGTATGATAACTGTCACACGTTTTCGACTGCAAGTACATTTTCCTAAGTGTTTCCAAATTCTCGCATCCCAGTTCCTCCAAATTGAGTACAGCTGATTTCTTCAAGACTTTTTTGACCCATTGTTTCTTTTCTTCTCCTTTCACATATATTATTGTCTGGTTGTTGCTAATATTTAATCTTAAAAATGATACATCACTGTTAAGAGTGACTGAACCACTATCCCAAGTTAAACCATGATGATGATTTGTTAGCCAATTTGCTTGTTCTTGTTGTTTAATCGATAATTTTAAAAATTCAAATGGTGGTTTAATTACAAAATTTTGAAATTCGTAACTGTTGTAGGTGATTGCCAATTCTTTTACTATAAATTCATTAGAGTTGCCCTTGAATCCTTGGACATCTATAGTGATAAAGTTTCTTTGTGCCATGTTCTAAGATTTGTGTACGACTGGATGAAAGGTGTGATGAAGACTGTCTCTACTTAGACAATTTTTTTAATTTCACCAGTGACTGGTGTATATTCAAACATTCTATCATGTATCAGTACACAGTATGCAGATGTACCAGCTGGAATGTTCTTCAATGTTTTAAATTCAATTCTAATATCAATAGGTCCACAATTTATAGATTCGTTTTGATGCGTTACATCCAACACAATTATTGGAGCTTCATCTTTAAATTTTTTATGATCCATCAAAGGTTGTGGCTCACGCATAAAATAACTTTGTTGGAATTTCGCATACATATCATATAAGACAGCATAACGATTATGATCAAACTTCAGATTAAGGTCATCATACGGATACATATCCGAGTTGAGATATACTTTTACATCGGTTAAATCACAATGCCTAAACTTGTTATCTCTTCTGAAGCTAATCAAAATAAAACGTGGTCTTTCATTTTGTGCTGCAAGCCTTACATTCCATAAATGATTGGTTCCTTGAGTAAGTGAAGGATTAAAATGACAATCCCAACTGCGAAATGATATTGTTAAAGGCTGTCGACTTTGAATAGTTTTGAATATTTGTAATTTTGTGAAATCAGCCAATTGTATATGTGGAATTTTCCAGGTGATGTTCGTCAGATGTATTCCCAATGCATTGTTAGTATTTGTCGTAACACTCGAGTATACAACATGTTCATCTGACTTGCATCGTGATAATATTAATTCATGTTTAGAATTTAACAGAATTTTATTAAAGTCTTCAGCAAAACCGAGTAGATTTTTTAACGGCATACAGAAATTCAAATAGCCGCTTTCTATTTTTTTTTAGTTCTTCATTAAAAAAACATCCAGCATTTTACAACATGTTGCTTTCAGCCATATTCAAGGAAACATAATTCTTCATCGAAGTTGTTACACCCAAATGTCGGGTGCGATCAATCTCCACACCATTAAGCTCATAACGAATCTCATCAAAAAGATATGCAAAGAAATTATTCCTCAATTTACCATTCTTCGAGAGCGTTGCATTGTCTGCTTCAGTGACAAATCCTTCAATATAAATATAACTCTCATGGGGCAGTACATAAAGATCTTGATTTTGAATCGAAATTCTAATTTCATCGTTTGTTTTTAAACGATTGTAGATACGGCGAATAGCTGTGATAATCTTTCTTAATAATTGTTTCATCGTACATTGGTTTTTGTGAGACATTTAGAATATCACTCATTTTTGTGGTTTTAATTTAAGTCCTAACGATTTTAAAAACTTTTTGTTGTTGAATGATAATGCCTTCTTTTTATATTTGCTTCTCGCTATATTGTTTTTATTTAATCTTGTTGGCTGGATCGTTGTCGCAGTAGGACTAATTGAAGACCCATATGAGTACGTGTTTTTATTGTAAATAATCATATTAGTCCAGAGGTTTTAAATGAAGTCTTAAAGTAATTGTTTCTCCGCAAAAATTTATTAATTTTCCGTTTTGATCAACCACTTTTACTACAATTCAACTAATCTGCTTGGTGTTTACTGGTAAATAGATAACATTTTTTGGAATTTCATCTATTTTATAACCAGCCCCAACATTTATTGAAAACATGTGAATTGTATGCGCTGGTTCGTTGTTTATATATGAACCGACCACTATGTTGCACTCAAGGTGTATTGCATTTATATGTGTTATATTTACAGTCATGTCTGATGCATACGATCTGCCTGCTTTTAACTCTATATTACTGAAGCCTAGTAATGAACCAATTGTTCGTTCTTTGTTAAAGTAAATTATATCTTTGCTTGATTCTACAACTGCTTGTAATGTATTGTGATTTGCAAAGATTTTTAGCTTCTCAGCTGGTTCCAGCCTATTATATTCCTCTTTAAGATAATCAGCAATATTATCAAGTTCGTATGAGCCAATTGGTATTTCAATAATGTGATTGCCAATATGAAACAAATTGTTTTCGACATCTACATTGGGTATAGAATTATAGGTGTGGAAATCAACGAGACCACAAACATAATTCCTCTCCAAATCTATTGGTGGAAAGTAATTCGCTGTAAGAATTGAATCGTTACCGCTCAGTGTAAGAGTTATAGACATCTCGAATGTTAATTAAGCAATGAAACTAAAAATTTTTGGTAATAGTTTTTATTATGATTTTATTTTTTAATATTTATAGAAACGAAAGCACAAATATAAAATACATGTCGATACAAAATTAATTTATAGTATAGAGTTTTTAGTAATCCAAGAGTTATGATCATTCGAAAATCCCAACCATTTAACAAAACATTTATTTCCTTTAGTTTTAATAATTTTTTCAACCAGGTATGTGTTGGGGAATCTTGTTCTCAATAGTTCACTTTCATAAAATCCTCCCTTGATTGGATCGCCTTGATAGTCTTCCAAAGTATAAGTTACTGAATTTGTGATTTGTATACTCTTTATTTTGAAAATTTCAGTTGTCCAGTTGGGTGTATAGCCTTTTTCAAAAGCATGTTTATATTTACTGATTCTTACATAATCACCCTTGCGGAATTTTGGTTTGTGAAAGATTTTTATGTTATTATATACAGTTTTCAATAGACAACTTTCATTGGAAGAGTTCACATTTTTAGGAGCCATTTTAATAGTTCTGTGTATCTTAGCATTATATTTATCAACCAAATTTTTATAATCATCAATCCATCGATATGATCCGTTGTAGCTGAATTCCTTCCACATCATTCCTTTCAGCGTTCTATTGAAACGTTCAACGATTGAAGCTTTTAGAATGCTATATGATGAATAATGATTTATGTGATATTGCCTCATCAAATTATTAAACTGATTGTTAAAGAACTCTTTACCATCATCAGTTTGTAGATTTTTTGGTATTCGTCCAGTTTTAAATATGTTTTCCATAGCTTTTCTTACATCTGAAGAGGTTTTAGTTTTAAGAGGTATAGCCCAAGCGAATTTAGAAAATGTATCGCTAGTGGTAAGAAGAAAACGATATCCATTATTATACGTCGAATAACTACCCATTTCGACCAAATCTGCCTGCCAAAGATCATCTATACCCTTTGTTATTACACGTCGTCGCCGAAAATTTTTACGAGCTTGCCTGTGGAGCTCTTCTACTAAATCTCTCTTTTTCAGAGTCATGTGTGGTCTTTTCTTTTTTAAATCCTAGGGCTCCATCTTGATATATGCATTCTTAAAATTGTGCTCAATATCTGCATAAATGCTTTCTTTTAGCATCAAGTGTTCTGCTTCTAGACTTTTAGTTTTTGATTGAAGCTGCTGAATATCTGCATAAATGGTCTTGTACATTTTTTCAATATCCGAAAAAGTGGTTTCCTTTATTATTGAGGTTTCCTCACGTAAACTTGTTTGAAACTGTTGAATATTTTTGTTAATGTTTTCCTTTAGCAATGAGTTTTCTTGTTGAATTTTTGTATAAATATCTTTATATATTTTTTCCTTGAGCAATGAGTTTTCTTGTTGAATTTTTGTATAAATATCTTTATATATATTTTCCTTTAGCAAAGAGTTTTCTTGTTGAATTTTTAAAGCAATCTGATTTATACTTTCAGCAACAAATATCTTTGTTACGGCATCACTTTCCTCTTTAGGTGATCCAACGTTTTTTAATCGCTTTTTATGGAGATTTAAATTCTTATTATAATCCAAGTTGAAACCTAAAGCACTTAGAATATTTCTTTTCAATTTAATTTGGTTTTCCCCTTGCTGAGAATAACGACCGAACTTGTCAACGCTCATTATAACATTATTATTATAATTATTATTGTACCGACAATTTATACAATTATATCTGCTTCCCTAAGTTCTTCAAGTATTGACACAATTTCATTATGATGGTTATTGTGGCCAGCTGATTCTGATGATATTAATAGTCTTAGTCTATTCACCAATTCATTTGGATCATCCCAATATATATAATTTGGTTTATGCTTATTAAGACGCATTAAACCACTGCCCGCTTTATATGATATTGAATGTTTATTCTCATTGAATAATTTTTTTAAAATATGTTTATACTTGAATGCTTTTGTTTCTTTAATTTGTTCATCTTGTTTGAAATTACGTTTATGAGCATTTGTAGTATTTAAGATTTCTTTATATATTTGTAGTTCTGTTGTATTATAATTTTTAGGTTTCTTGTAAAATAACAGCTCAGTTAATCCCGATGTTAAGTTCCAATTATTATTAGATATATATAATTTGTTATCATTTATATTAAATATACTATTTCCAATCCTCCATTTGCCATCTGAATCTTTGTGTGGTCCATATAGGGTATCAAGTTTATCTTGCTCATCCAATTTAGATAATTGTGAAAGATCAGCCGATTGATTAGCATTTACTGTTTCATCTATTTGTGAGAAGAAGGTAGTATCCTTATTGCTTTCATCATCATCATCATCATCATTGCTATCGACAATGGTGTTCGCAGTCTCGTCTTTGAAATATTTTTCTCTTTTTGCTTTAAATGGTGTACTAGTTTTTAAAAAGAGTTGTTTTTTGTTCTTGTTATTATTGTTTAACATATCTTTTAATTTTGAGTATTTAACTATCTCCTTTAGAGGTTTTGTAATGGGATTGAAAGTATCTTCTAATCTTTTATTCATATCAGCTTCATTTAATTTTATACTATTGAATTTTTTTCTCAAAACGTTCCTCGTTTTTATAATGTCCTTAAGTATTCTTTCATCCATATTTCAATTTGATGGTTTCTCCTATATCAAGTTGATCTGTTATCTGATCTGATCTGATTGATCTGCTATCTGATTGATCTGCTATCTGGTTGATCTGCTATCTGATTGATCTGCTATCTGGTTGATCTGCTATCTGATTGATCTGGTATCTGATTGATCTGGTATCTGGTTGAATACAGGTAAGTTACTAATAAGTAGTAGTGAGGTGATAAAGGTTTTTATAGTTGAATATAAATATCAAATCCCTTTCTATAACGACCACAATCAATTGGATCATCTTTACTTATAACCACAAAGCCATATTTATCTTTCCAGCATTCTTTGCATATTTTTAAAAACTTTTCAAACGACATATCCGTTCCTACATGATCGCCGTAAATATGCTTCAAATTCATTTCGTCCTGTTTAAACATAACTATGAAATTTGCATTATCACGTATTAGATGCTTGGGAATTCGTGTATAAGTTTGACACAAATAGAAACTATCGATATTTTTATGTCGGCCCATACAAAAGTATGCTCGAATATTATTTTGCTTTTCACATGCAACGTCATCAAATATGAAAATTGAGTTGGCTTTGGCTTCGTCAGGCTCTAAAACATCCTCATTTGCAGAAAATGTATAGAAACCAATATTTTTTATCGGATGTAATAGTTGCTGCAAGTATTCATACTTTGGTTGATGTAATGACTTTGAGTATAAGTATATATTGCAAAACTTTAGTCCATTTGGACTTTCTATTAAACTTAGCATTGCATTAGTCTTTCCGCAATTTGAAGGTCCAACAATAAGTCCTCGCACAGAATTCGGCAATAGTGAACTGTGTCGTAAACATGATGTTTTGTGCGTTGACTGATCTAAGTTCTTAACAATTATATTTTTGTCTTGCTTCACGAAACGCATTGCAACGATTGAAATATATAAACACAAAATAACACCTTTATAATTTATTTATATTGCAACAGCGTAATTGAAAAGATATATAAATGGTTAGATATTATAAAAAGAATTTTAGTCAGAAACCATTAGCAGCTGGGGGAGGATTAATAAATACTTTAGTAGACTCACTACCTATTGAACTTCATTTACCAGGCTATCAATTCTGCGGCCCAGGGACTAAATTAGCAAAACGGTTAGCAAGAGGCGATAAAGGAATTAATTCGTTGGATGCTGCGTGCAGAGAGCATGATATTGCATATTCTCAGACTAAAGATCTAAACAAAAGACATATTGCAGATCAAATTTTAGCTGAAAAAGCTTGGAAAAGTGCAATATCCAAAGACAAAGGTTTTTCAGAGCGAACAAACGGCTGGTTAGTTGCAAACACCATGAAAGCCAAGACAAAGTTAGGTATGGGAAACACCCTTGGGAATATTAAAAAATTAATAAAGAAAACACTTAAAAGAAAATGTGGAAAAAAATTGTTTAATAATGCTGTAAAAAAAGCTATGCGCACTATTAATCAGCAAAAACCAGAAGATATTCCTAGTGCTGTAAAAATTGCACAAAAAGTAGTAAACAACTCCTTCAGGAAGAATAAGACATCAGTTGAGATACCTCGTGTAATTCCCGTACCTAAAAGAGGAGGTTTTCTATCACTAGTGCCAGTCTTGACTGCACTTGGCGCTCTAGGTGGGCTAGCATCAGGTGGATCTGCAATAGTCAAAGCTATTAATGCTGCAAAAGTTGGAAGAGAACAACTGAATGAAGCAAAACGTCATAACAAATCTATGGAGGAAATAGCCATGGGCAAAGGCTTATATTTGAAGCCATACAAGAAAGGGCTGGGGCTGTTTTATAATCCAGAATCAAAAAACTATTAAAGAAGCTACCCAGAAGACCTCTCACAGACATCGACTTGACAAAATATGCAAGTAAATTGCCATACTTTAGAGGTGTTTTTATGAGAGATAAACTACCAAAACGCATACATGCGAAAGAATGTAGAATTATAAATCTAGACAATTCAAGAGGTCCTGGTAGTCATTGGGTGGCGTATTATAAGAACAGAAATATTAAGGAATATTTTGATAGTTTTGGAAACTTGCAACCACCAAAAGAGATTGTAAAATATATGGGTGGTAACCATATTCACTACAATTACACTCAATATCAAAATTATAATTCTTTTAATTGTGGGCATTTATGCTTAGAATTTCTTTATAAGATTGTGAGTTTATTTGAGAGAACTTAGTGAGCGGATTCAATTCATATTTCTAATTTTGGCTCAATAAGATTCTCAATGTTTTGTTTCCGTTGTTTCTTATTAAATGTAAAATGTAAATGTGCCTATAAATAATTCGTTTTTCGGTTATGAGTGTTTAGTCATCTTACAGATTTTGACGATATAATAAACTTGAGTATAATAATTTAATATTTTATTTAATATTTAATATAAAAGAAAAATGCATCAAACTCATGAAGGAACATCATACTGTTTCAACGCCATTGAAGATTTTAATCAACGCAACTTTACAAAGAAAACTATTCTACATGTAAAAGATATGGAAGCTAATAAGAGCTATACTATAAGTAAAGTTCGAAAAGCAAAAACTAAATATGGAGACCGCATTTTAATGGAATTAGAGGATAATATAGTTTTTCTCCCGCAAAGATTTAACAACATCAACGATGAAACAATACAAGAATTCTGTAATGGATCCTACTATTTAGTAAAGTTAATGAATGCTGATGCAGACGACTATCGCCTAGAGGTTATGATCAACTTTCCTATAGCGCAGCAGCCTGATTTATCTTTTTTTAAAATGTAAAACTGTAATCAAATACATCATATACTGTAAGACAAAAGAAAATTTAAATTAAATAAAATAAAAAGCAATTGTAAATTCATCACATAAAAATGTTTTTTATTATTTTTTTTTTATTTTTAGGTTCTATTCAATCTATTATATAATGTCATTAATTTATTGATTCTAACAACATCATGTTTCAGCATGTAGCAAGCACACGTGTCAGGTCCTTCAAAACATTGTGTTGAAGACCAGCAGCAATTGTTGAAATGGTTCCCATTATTCGTATCTAATAATACTTGATGCTCATAACAACTCAACTTCTCACAGCATCGGTGAATTTCACTGAGATGCTCGTCAAGTACATTTCCTTTTTGTTTAGATAAAAAGTCATGAACTCGATTCAAGAATATGAAAATATTTATAGGTTCCATCGCCCCTTCTCGCCAACAAGTTTGAGTTTTACTAATGACCTACAACAACCACACTGCAAATCGATCTAGGCAATACAACTAATTGTTGACTTTATAGAATTCCCCATCCAAACGAAGGACCGAATTTTGAAATCATAAAAATATTTTTTATTACCTAATAAAATATCAACAAACGAATGCCAAAGGACAGGCATAGCTGTCTGACGGACTGCAACGGAAAAGCCGAAAAGTCTCATGTTACACTATTTTGAGCAACCCTAATGTGCCACTTCAGATATGCGGACCGTAGGTACACCATGACTGGCTTAGGCCACTAAACACAACGACATACTACAACAACCACATAAAGTAAGATAGCACCATACAACAACAACAAATTACAACAACCACATACAATTAGCTAGCACCACTACAACAACAACAAATTACAAGAACTACATACAATTAGATAGCATCACTACAACAACAACAAATTACAACAACCACATACAATTAGATAGCACCACTACAACAACCACATACAATTAGATAACACCACTACAACAACAACAAATTACAACAAACACATACAATTAGATAGCACCACTACAACAACAACAACAACAACAAATTTCAACAAACACATACAATTAGATAGCACCACTACAGCACCCGTTTTAGTTGGCCGTGAACCATCCTATTACAACTACTCCCGCCCAGTTACAGCAAGAGTTACTCAGGATTCAAAGAGAGCTTCCAGGAAAACTTGCACTCCCAGGAGAGTTATCAGGAAATCACTTGAAAGAAGTGTACAGTTTATTGACCGCTAAGGGTATGATACTAGATAGGAGATTAATAATTAAGGCGGAAATTCCCCTGTTAAACTCAGAGTCATAAGATATATGTCAAATAATTTACATTCCTCAAAGTAAAGGAAACGCAACAATTATACCTATAATCGAGGCAGACTGCATTATATATAATCCTGGAAACAACGTCTACACGCTGATATCTCAATCAGAATTAAGCAGCTGCAAACAAAATTCAGCCAAATACATGTGCAATAAAAATTGGGCATGGAAACCCGCCACAACCAACGCATGTGAAATGTCAGCTTTGAGAGGGTTACAGAAGGCCGACTGCAATTTCAGACAAATCTAGGGTAAGAACATCTGGCATAAGCTTCACGAAGACAATCGTTGGCTGTACACGATGACAGAGGAAATGGATATAAGAATAGATTGCGGTAAAGGGCAATTCAGCTGGTTAAAGCTACCAACCAGAGGTATCCTTACATTGAGATCAGGCTGTACTGCCAGCTCCCCACAAATCCATTTAGATGCATCAAAACAGCTGGAGTCCGCTATGGACTTTTCTGTCAAGAGCGTTATATGGGGCAAGGATATGAGCGAACTCACTTCTTGGAATACTAAACCATTAAAGGTCCATATCTCCAACTTTACCCAATTCGATGACCTGTCCACACAGTTGGACCGACTTCACTCAACGCAGATCGAGTTAAGAAGATTGCACTTCCATACAATCACTGGACACTCATCCCTGATTATCGTATTGGTAACCTTAATAATCATGTTAATAATTTTCATTAAAATTAGATGCTGTAAAAGAAGGTCAAGAATCCAGGTTGATTTTACAGCCCCTCAGGCAACTTCTGGCCGGCAGAATGTTCAAACATGAACGCTAGCATTCGACGGACAGTCTTATCAGCATCAGGCGAAGAGAAAGTCGGCGCTATGTGCAGCCAGACAAGACAGTCGGCGTTATCTACAACTACACAAGACGGTCGGCGTTATCAACAACACGGTCAACCTTATCAGCTTCGATTCAAATTGAGGGATGCATCTTTACATTAGCATCCAATTTAAAATATGTTATTAGTTTAGGATAATGCTTACATAAAAGAATAATGTTATTAGATTAGGATAATGTTTAGAGTTTCGTGGAATTCTTCCACTTCATATGATAAGGAAACAGAAAAGAAACATGTATTAGTTAGGATAAAATTAATATTGTAGTGATAAGACAACGATATAAAAGAAGACGATGTGAAAAATAAATCCAGTACTAGAAAAGTATTCACAGTGTAATTATTTACACACACACATATATATATATATATATATATATATATATATATATATATATATATATATATATATATATATATATATATATATATATATATATATATATATATATATATATATATATATATATATATATATATATATATATATATATATATATATATATATATATATATATATATATATATATATATATATATATATATATATATATATATATATATATATATATATATATATATATATATATATATATATATATATATATATATATATATATATATATATATATATATATATATATATATATATATATATATATATATATATATATATATATATATATATATATATATATATATATATATATATATATATATATATATATATATATATATATATATATATATATATATATATATATATATATATATATATATATATATATATATATATATATATATATATATATATATATATATATATATATATATATATATATATATATATATATATATATATATATATATATATATATATATATATATATATATATATATATATATATATATATATATATATATATATATATATATATATATATATATATATATATATATATATATATATATATATATATATATATATAT
>CAWZZZ010000169.1:0-22713 GCA_963966595.1 Physocephala rufipes
ATATATATATATATATATATATATATATATATATATATATATATATATATATATATATATATATATATATATATATATATATATATATATATATATATATATATATATATATATATATATATATATATATATATATATATATATATATATATATATATATATATATATATATATATATATATATATATATATATATATATATATATATATATATATATATATATATATATATATATATATATATATATATATATATATATATATATATATATATATATATATATATATATATATATATATATATATATATATATATATATATATATATATATATATATATATATATATATATATATATATATATATATATATATATATATATATATATATATATATATATATATATATATATATATATATATATATATATATATATATATATATATATATATATATATATATATATATATATATATATATATATATATATATATATATATATATATATATATATATATATATATATATATATATATATATATATATATATATATATATATAATATATATATATATATATATATATATATATATATATATATATATATATATATATATATATATTATATATATATATATATATATATATATATATATATATATATATATATATATATATATATATATATATATATATATATATATATATATATATATATATATATATATTATATATATATATATATATATATATATATATATATATATATATATATATATATATATATATATATATATATATATATATATATATATATATATATATATATATATATATATATATATATATATATATATATATATATATATATATATATATATATATATATATATATATATATATATATATATATATATATATATATATATATATATATATATATATATATATATATATATATATATATATATATATATATATATATACTATATATATATATATATATATATATATATATATATATATATATATATATATATATATATATATATATATATATATATATATATATATATATATATATATATATATATATATATATATATATATATATATATATATATATATATATATATATATATATATATATATATATATATATATATATATATATATATATATATATATATATATATATATATATATATATATATATATATATATATATATATATATATATATATATATATATATATATATATATATATATATATTATATATATATATATATATATATATATATATATATATATATATATATATATATATATATATATATATATATATATATATATATATATATATATATATATATATATATATATATATATATATATATATATATATATATATATATATATATATATATATATATATATATATATATATATATATATATATATATATATATATATATATATATATATATATATGTATATATATATATATATATATATATATATATATATATATATATATATATATATATATATATATATATATATATATATATATATATATATATATATATATATATATATATATATATATATATATATATTATATATATATATATATATATATATATATATATATATATATATATATATATATATATATATATATATATATATATATATATATATATATATATATATATATATATATATATATATATATATATATATATATATATATATATATATATATATATATATATATATATATATATATATATATATATATATATATATATATATATATATATATATATATATATATATATATATATATATATATATATATATATATATATATATATATATATATATATATATATATATATATATATATATATATATATATATATATATATATATATATATATATATATATATATATATATATATATATATATATATATATATATATATATATATATATATATATATATATATATATATATATATATATATATATATATATATATATATATATATATATATATATATATATATATATATATATATATATATATATATATATATATATATATATATATATATATATATATATATATATATATATATATATATATATATATATATATATATATATATATATATATATATATATATATATATATATATATATATATATATATATATATATATATATATATATATATATATATATATATATATATATATATATATATATATATATATATATATATATATATATATATATATATATATATATATATATATATATATATATATATATATATATATATATATATATATATATATATATATATATATATATATATATATATATATATATATATATATATATATATATATATATATATATATATATATATATATATATATATATATATATATATATATATATATATATATATATATATATATATATATATATATATATATATATATATATATATATATATATATATATATATATATATATATATATATATATATATATATATATATATATATATATATATATATATATATATATATATATATATATATATATATATATATATATATATATATATATATATATATATATATATATATATATATATATATATTGTTATGGTCTGCAAGTTAGCAGTACGTCTTACTCGGTAAGGTTTCTTCTGTGCAATAGCAGCGCCTCACGCGGCTGTTGGCTCCAATCAATAGCAGCGCCTCACGCTACTTATTTCAATGCTTTTTCGAGACGCGAACCTCAATCGAAAATAATTTTTAGTACGCTATGAAACCAAAAATAAAAAGAAGAAAAGACAAAAGAAGCGCGTGTACCCGGAAGAAATTTTAATAAGATCGAATTGTGCAACTCTCAGAAATTATTTAGAATTGATAATTTCTGAGATAGTTGCAGAAATATTAAAATTTGGAATTAAAAATGCAGACGCACCCGGAAATTACCAGAAATAATAATTTCTGAGATTGTTGCATTTTTAATATTTTTATATGTAGATATGTGTGTGCATTCCCAAAAATATTTTATAAAAGACCTCCAACAGAAAAATAATGGAGAGTTGTGAATAAGGAATTGTGAATACAAGATTGTGAATACGAAATTTTGAATACGGAGTTGTGAATACAGTTGTAAAGGATTCGATAAAACTAAAACAAAAATAATTATTGTAAAAGAAATTGTGAAGTG
The DNA here is from genome assembly GCA_963966595.1 of Physocephala rufipes. Lineage (NCBI taxonomy): Eukaryota > Metazoa > Arthropoda > Insecta > Diptera > Conopidae > Physocephala > Physocephala rufipes. Next base: position 3,268 of record CAWZZZ010000169.1, read on the forward strand.
CTTCAAGGAGCTGTTATTAACCTATAATAGTTACTATAAGTATCAAATCCAATAAACCTAAAACTACAAGAAAACTTAACAAAGTGTTTTGGAGTTTCACCGGACCACGGAATCTCTCCCTCCGCAACTACGACGTATTTGGCGATCATGCCAGGACTCGAACCTACAACATATTTGGCGCAGCCGGTTTCAAGAACAGGTGAGTAATAATAGGTGAGTAATAAATAAAAAATTTTACAATACATAAAAAAGTTTACATGAAAAAGTTTATGATAAATATTTTAAAAGAAACAAAAATAGGAAGTGAACTTGAATTTTAATGCGAAACTGCATCGTTGCATTTTTATTTTTCCATAAATAAAAATTAAATTGTTCACTAATTGTTGATCGTTTTTTTTTCTTTCCTTCGTGTAAACTGGGAAAGGTGGCATTATTGCTGGCTAAGGTTTTTTTTTGGTTAAAGTTTTTTGTAGGAGCTCAATGTTGTCGTAAAGGGAAATAAAAAGTGAAAATACTAAAAAATATTAAAAGAATTTATTAGTATGAACGTAAAAATTAAAAACAAGTGTTTAATGTAGTTGTAGAGACAAAAAAATCGATCAACAATATTGAATTATTTGATTCGAGAAGAAATGCATTTAATTTTAAATTGTGCTTGTTTTGTTGTAAAGATTGCATTTTTTTTCCTAGATAAGAATTTAATTGTTAATATTAATTCAAACCAGCCCTCCCTCTCTCTCTTCTTCCTCTTCCGCATTTCAAATACCTACTTTTATGTAGTCTTTGCTAAAAGTCCCGATTCATTTTAGATATCCCCCGATTTATTTTAGACATTCTGATATGCTGAGATACATTCTGTTGTATGCATTTTTTAAAAAAAATATTCCAATTTTATTTTATGCGTTATGAATCACTTAAACAAGAAATTTAACATTAAAAAAAAGGTTTATTATTGTATTTGTATTTAAAATAAAAACAGAAAATAAGAAATTTGTATTTAAAATAAACAAAAAATAAAGTTTCAATTTAGATTTTTAAGCTGGATTTTTAAAAAAAGAATGTTTAAAATGAAATAAATTTAAATAAATAAATTAAATCAGTTTTATTAATATAAAAAATAACATGATTAATGGCTAGCGGCGACACTTGGGAAACCCGTTTTTTTCAATTGGAAGCAAAATATAAGGATCTAATAGGACAACTAGACAGACTAGTTGAAAAAACTTGGACAAATTTAAGCACTGCCATGGGCAATAAGGAGAACATAGTCCTTATAAAGGAAAAAATCCGGTCTTTAAGCAGTGGATCTAAAATAGAGGAAATAGACTTAATACTAGATGAATTGCTAAGTTTTTTGGATCAAAGACATACTTCAACAGCAAAGGAATTGGAAGTTTGGAAAAAGGACTTTACTGCTTTAAAGAATAGGTATGACAGGTTTTTAAAAGAAAGAATTCTTCAAGAAGATTTGCTGAAAGAGCTGGAACTAGAAAATCAACAATTGCGGAACTCTTTGAAAGACGCAGGATTAAACGAAGCAGCTCGGCGAAATACTAATCAGACACGAAGGGAGGACATTGCGGACTTAGAAAGTGCAAAGGAAAGGATAAGCCAACTCAACAAAGAGAATAGGTTTTTAAAACAGGAACTGGCGTTAGTACATGAGACGACCCAATTTAATAAAGAACCATCTGCACTAGCGGTGGACAAAAATCCCAAGGAAACGATTTTTAGAAGAAAGGAAACAGCAGAAATGGGAATAGAAGAGATATCAAAAATTGTGTGCCGTCTAGTACCTCTATTTTCAGGAACGCCATCAGTTGACCTCCGTAATGAGGTGTACAAATTTATAGAAGGTTGCGATTTAGCAAAGAGGAGTGTTAACCAGGGGGAAACACAAGACTTCCTGGCCTGTATTAAACAAAGACTGCATGGTAATGCGTATGATTTATTAAGGTCTTGTCAATTCAAAAACTTGGAAGAACTTTTTGAAATAATTAAAAAGAATTACTTGCAATATCGGTCACTGGACACCGTATTAGAGGATATTCAAACCATTCAGCAGCTACAGAATGAGGATATTAGACAATTTGCAATGAAATTAAACAAACTCAAATCCCAAGCGGAAGATATTGTTACAAACACATATAAGGGAGAAGCTGACACAGCCTTGCGGTCAGAAATTGAGAAGTCAATCACTAAGTCATTCAAATTAGGTCTGTTGGACAGCACTCTAAGACTGTACATGCTGGGTTCACCAAGGAAAAACTTGCAAGAATTAGTAGAACAAGCGGTACAAATCGCAGATGATGTTCGTAAAATTGCAACCAAGCAACAAGAGCAAGGAATAAGAACCCTACAAGCCGCCGAACTAGAATCCTTTCGTCCATCAAATCAGTATAACAATAACGTAAAAAAATTTCATGAAAAAGAGGAACAAGGGAAAACGAACAACGGGTTCTATTCCAATAATGTGATTGCGAAAGTAACGTGTAGTTTTTGCAATAGAAAGGGTCATACGAGGGATGACTGCCTGATAAGAAAAAACATACCCTACTGCCAAAAATGTCTAAAATATGGTCATGAAACTAATTGGAAATGTAGTAAGCAAGTAGGAAACCATAATTCGCGGCCACCTAGTGATCAATGGACGCTCAGAGGGAGTAGTAGTAACAACAGACGACCGCAAGCAGAAATCCGAAACACCGAAAAGGAATCAAATAGGCAAACTGCAGGACTAAATAACTTTACTTGCCATTGGTGCAATAGAAGTGGACATATAATAAAAAATTGTCAAGCGAAAAAAAATTGGGAAATGTTGCAGGGAAACGACAAGGGGGCCAGGCACGGCCAGTAGCCTGGAAACCCAATAATACAAGTAACAGTAGGCCAAAACAACAACAGTGAATACGACTGAGAATAAAGGTGAACAAACGAAGTTGGAGAATGACCTAAGAGAGCTAGCCCCTTTGAACCTAGGAATAATTAAAAGTAAAACATGGCAATCGGAAAAAAGTGACATGGAAAATATCGAAAAAGAGACTAAGAAAATAGAAAGAGAAGCCAAAAGTAACTTAGGAAATAATAACATTAATGAGAACTATGAAAAAAAAAGGACAAGAAAATGACGTATTCGTCGTAATTCCATGTGCAGAGGCAGTTAATGGAAAGCTTTTTCTTCTGGTGGATACCGGAGCAGATACAAGCTTAATAAAATCAAGTTCCCTAAAAGTAGGTACACCGGTTACATACGAAAACATAAAATCATTAAATGGTGCCTTTGGAGGAACTGCGTGTACAGAGGGTACTGTCAAAGTGACCCATTATGACTGGCCAAACCTTAATTTAACGTTACATAAGGTAACGATTGATCAAGGGTTACCAGGAGATGGGATACTTGGCAGAGATATCTTTTGGCACAAGTCCATAATTGATACCATAGAAAAGAATATTAAATTATTCAATAATAGGGGGGAATATATTATAAAGTTGCCCCTAGTAAATATTTTAAATAATGAAATAGGCCAAATTCAAAGTATGGCCAAAGCAAGGTCGATTAGTAATATTCAAATTAAGTTAAAAACCCAGTACCCAGTAGTAATTGTTCATAAAAAAACAGATTTCTGAAGGAATTTATTTGGGAGAAACTCTAGTAGAAGTGATAAAAGACACAGTCACAGTTCCGGTTTTAAATTCAACAGAGGAAGATTTCATAATAAATGATAACTTCCAACCAGAATTTAGTAATTTCGGCAAGTATGATGAAGGAAATACATGCAACGTAATAAGCAATATAGTTAGCTATAATTTGGAAGAAAGGTTACAGATATTGATGGAGGAACTTAGCTTAGATGAAAACTTAAATAGTGAAGAGAGAGAATCAATAGTGAAGCTCTGTGCAACTTACAACGACATTTTCCTTTTAGAAGGAGACGAATTATCATATACACCAGGAATACAACATAAAATTCCTACAAAGGCAGATCAACCACCAATAAACCAAAAGCAATACCGTTTACCTCATACGCATAAAGAAGAGATTAATCGACAAATAAATAAATTATTAGCGGAAGATATTATATCTTCGAGTACCTCACCTTGGAACTCACCGCTACTATTAGTTCCCAAGAAAAGTGATAGGGAAGGAGAAAAAAAACGTAGGTTGGTTATCGACTATCGAAAATTAAACGAAGCTACCATCAAACAGGTTTTTCCAATACCTAGAATAGATGAGATATTAGATCAGTTAGGTAACAGTAGGTATTTTTCAACATTAGATCTGGCAAGTGGATATCACCAAGTTTTAATGGATAAAGGGGATAGGGAAAAAACAGCTTTTAGTTCGACGTTAGGACATTTTAAATTCAATAGAATGCCCTTCGGGTTAACAGGGGCACCTGCTACTTTTCAACGAGTCATGAATAATATCTTGACTGGCCTACAAGGAATAGATTGCTTTGTATATTTAGACGACATTGTAGTATACGGTAGTAACCTCGAATAACACACATCAAGACTAACAAAAGTATTTAAAGCTCTTAGAGAAAATAATCTAAAACTAAACATTGGGAAATGCCAATTTTTACGTCGCGAAGTTGTCTACTTGGGGCATAAGTGTTCAGAACAGGGCGCTTTACCAGACCCCCAAAAGGTAGAATGCGTCAAGAATATCAACCCCCCACGGAACAAAAAGGAAGTTCAAGCATTTTTGGGTTTAGTAAACTATTATAGAAAATTTATACGAGACACAGCAAAAATAGCACTACCTATAAATAAACTCTTGAGAAAAAATTCTGTGTTTGAGTGGACAAAAGATTGTCAAAAGGCATTCGAGAGATTAAAAGAATCAATAATTTCCCCGCCAGTGTTAGCTTACCCTGATTTTAATAAGGAGTTTATTCTAACAACGGATGCGAGCAGTGAAGCTTTGGGAGCAGTTTTATCTCAGGGGAAAATAGGCGAAGATAGACCAATAGCTTTCGCCAGTAGAGCCCTCAATTGCGCAGAAAAGCGTTATTCAACAGTAGAACGTGAATTCTTAGCCATTGTATGGGCCACAAAAAATTATAGGCCCTATTTGCTAGGAAGACACTTTAAGATAGTAACAGATCACAAACCGTTAAAGGGCATAGCAAACTTAAAGGACCAAACTTCAAGATTAGCACGTTTTAGACATAAACTATCGGAATATCAATTCGAGATTATTTACAAACCAGGTAGCAAAAATTTAAATGCGGACAAACTCGTGCAAACAGTGCAAACAGTGCATACTCGATCTAAAACGAAGTCAAGGGAGCAATCGGAGGAAAATCAACTTGCTCACGTAGATGAAACCACAGAGAAGGAACCAACGGAACCTTTAGAAGATAACATTACAATATTATCCGACCCAAAGGAGATAGAAACTGTAATAAAGGATTTCCATAACACGCCATTAGGAGGGCACCAAGGAGCACTGAAAACATATATGAGAATCAGGATGCAATTCAGATGGCCTGGAATGCAAAGACAAATTAAGGAATTTGTGAAAAATTGTGCAAAATGTCAGGCAAATAAAAGTAGCCGGCTAACTAAGATGCCTTTGGTGTTGACGGATACCCCACAAAAACCTTTCGATAAGGTACACATGGATATAGTCGGAATATTGCCGGAGACTGTTTCTGGCAATAAATACATCCTTACATTTCAGGATGATTTTTCCAAATACATGGCATGTGTAGCTATACCAGATGCAGAAGCGTCCACAATAGCAAGAGCATTCTTTGATGAAATCATTATTCGTTACTCCATCCCCAAGGTTTTGGTAACAGACAACGGCACCAATTTCGTGTCAAAGGTATTCTCGGATATATGCAAACTATTAGAAATAAAAAAATTGCACATAACCCCATATCATCCGCAAGCGAACGGTTCTTTGGAACGCAGTCACCGACCATTGGCCGAGTACTTACGCAGTTTCGCAAAAGAAGATGGTTCTAACTGGGAACAGTGGCTCTCAACAGCGATGCATGTGCACAACAATACACCCCACATAACTACGAAACAAACGCCTTTTCGTACATTCTACGGTTTTGATTCAGAATTTCCAACAAACCTGAAGCGGAAGTGCGGACCTGTGTATAATGCGCATGACCCTTCGAAAATTCTAAAATATCAACTTCAGAGATCCCATGAGTTGGTTCGACAAAACCAAGATGAAGCAAAACAGAAATCGAAGAAACAATATGACAAGGGCTCCAACCCCGTCGCATTCAAGATAGGAGATAAAGTTCTTTTGAAAAATCAAGCACGGAAAAATAAGTTTTCATCAATTTGGATTGGACCTTACAAAGTAACTCAAATAAGGTCACCAGTTACCACTGTAATAGTTATTAAGGGAAAGGAAAAACCATTCCATAACAATTTACTCAAATTGTACAATACATGAGACAAAAAAAAAATTTTTTTCGAACAAATATGTTAAGTTTTTAATTATAGGGGTTTTGTAAAGGAGCACACGAATATTTTTTTTATATACATAATATACTTATATTTTTATCTGCTTTTCCACAGAAATAAAAATGAAGACAATCTTAATCATATTGATTGTAATCCGAAGTGTGGTGAACACACCTATAGTGATAGAAAACATACCACTAACTCCAATTTACTTTGAGAAGATGGGTGAGGCAATATTCTTTACTGATGAATGGACCGTATTCACAAAATTCGAGCCTTATGATTACATTAGTTTGGTAACACGTCTGGAAGAATATGCGATAAAAATGAGGACCACGTGCGGTAATATTAATCAGGATTTGTTAGTTTTTGATTTTACTAGCATTTGCGGAGCCATTGATGAAACCATGAGGACAATCCTTAAGCGGTTACGAAGCAATGAACGGATAATCAACTCTAGCTCTCCAGGGACTAAGAGTCGAGCAAAAAGAGCACTGAACTTCGTTGGAGAAGCATTAAATTGAGCCTTCGGTAAAATGGATCAAAAGGACGCCGATAGAATATACCAGCATCTTCAAGAACTTGATGTTAACCAAAATAAACATTACGATCTACTGCAAAAACAAGTTACGGTTATGCAGACAAATTTCGATGAATTAGCTAAACCAATCACGGCAGCGGTTGAAAGAATTAACACGATGCAAGGCGAATTAAGTCGAGCCGTTGAACAACAAAGTACAATAAATGATATAAATGAAAAGGTACTGAAAAATGTACAATTGGCGCTGCGAATGGTACAAGTACAGTCCGCATTGGAAGCTAGTCTCATCGAGATTCAAGGGCAGCAACTAGTAGAGATGGCAATATTAGATGATCTGAGCCGAGGCATATTACATCCGGCCATTTTAAGCCAAGTAGAACTTAAAAATTCCGCTAAGACATTAGATTTATCCGGGAAAACGAGGTGGGTCATTGAAGACAGCTTTAAGGTCCACCAAATGGCACAAGTAAGGACATTCCGCGAAAAGAACAAGTTAATAGTAGTTATTAGGATTCCCCTACCGGAGGAGGAATGGTATACAATTCTAAAACCATATTCTATACCCATTTTTCTTAAAGGGAGCTGGGACGTTTCAACCGAGAATGTTTTCGATTTCTTAGCAGAATCGACATCAAACTGGATTTTTATAGGGCTTTCAGAAAATGAATTAAATAATTGCAATTTTGTCACAACAGGAAAACAGATAGCAATTAGAATTTGTAAAAGATCAGGGAAATTTCTAACAGGCAATAGCAATATATGTGAGATATCTCTCCTACATCATAACAATGTAGATACAGAGAAATGCAAACAGGTGGCAACCCCAGCGAGTAGTGGAATAATAGTAAAGCTATTAGCACAAAATGCATGGCTATTCAAATTACGAGAAGAAACTAACTTCACAGTTCGTTGCGGTGAATCTATTACTACATTAAGGTTATCTGGGTTTGGTAAGTTAAAAATTCAGGAAAATTGCGAGATTAGTAATAGCGAAATTATTCTACGTTGCAATGGTAATGTAAACTCTACACTCTATGAGGACCACAAAACACCCAACCACACAACTTTAGTTAAGACACTTAGTGAAAATTGGGATATGTCACTTACGGATAACCAGACTGACTATCGCCTAAAACCCATTACTATAACTGATAAACTAAACGTAAAGGACAGCCTTACAGTAGGTAGAAAACGAATTGAGGATCTAAAGAGGGAACTCAGTCAGGAGAGAAAAATTGTCACATTATCAAATCGACAAAAAAGTGTGGAAACTTATGGGGTATTTGGGTTAGGTTCCATAGCATCAATAATGGTCCTGTGGATAATATTAAAAAATTGCTATCGTAAGGCTATATGTAGTAAAAAACAGAAAAAAAGGCGTGAACCATTTATATTGCCAACAATTTCTACACCAATCATATCAACACCAACATCAATGTTTCCGAAAGATACGCCACCACCCATACCAAATAGTCAACCTCCCCCACTACAAAAACCCAATAATGTAAAGAAAGAGACAATTAAAAAAGAAAATAAAAGAATTGCAACATATGAGGCACCTTTCGTAAATACTGCCTCATATGTTTAAATTAAATTTTGGTATATAACTTACATGAGATCTTTCTCAATTTGAAAAAAAATAATAATAATAAAAAATAAAAAAAGGGAGTGCACACAATTAATAACAAAACAGATATTTTATGAAACAAAAATCGATATATATATATATATATATATATATATATATATATATATATATATATATATATATATATATATATATATATATATATATATATATATATATATATATATATATATATATATATATATATATATATATATATATATATATATATATATATATATATATATATATATATATATATATATATATATATATATATATATATATATATATATATATATATATATATATATATATATATATATATATATATATATATATATATATATATATATATATATATATATATATATATATATATATATATATATATATATATATATATATATATATATATATATATATATATATATATATATATATATATATATATATATATATATATATATATATATATATATATATATATATATATATATATATATATATATATATATATATATATATATATATATATATATATATATATATATATATATATATATATATATATATATATATATATATATATATATATATATATATATATATATATATATATATATATATATATATATATATATATATATATATATATATATATATATATATATATATATATATATATATATATATATATATATATATATATATATATATATATATATATATATATATATATATATATATATATATATATATATATATATATATATATATATATATATATATATATATATATATATATATATATATATATATATATATATATATATATATATATATATATATATATATATATATATATATATATATATATATATATATATATATATATATATATATATATATATATATATATATATATATATATATATATATATATATATATATATATATATATATATATATATATATATATATATATATATGTAACTATAAATGAAATATTATATTATAAGATAGTTTAAAAAAAAATCATGACACAATTAATGACAAAACAGATATTTTATGAAACAAAAATCGATATATATATATATATATATATATATATATATATATATATATATATATATATATATATATATATATATATATATATATATATATATATATATATATATATATATATATATATATATATATATATATATATATATATATATATATATATATATATATATATATATATATATATATATATATATATATATATATATATATATATATATATATATATATATATATATATATATATATATATATATATATATATATATATATATATATATATATATATATATATATATATATATATATATATATATATATATAACTATAAATGAAATATTATATCATGTTGATATTTTAAAATAATATTATAAAATAGTTTTTTAAAACAAACAACAACAAAAAGGGAGAGAAGAATTTCAACGATATTGCCACCAACAATCATCGCTGCGTACCTAACTTCCAGTCTCTATCACCCACACTATTCCACCAATTCGTGATGATGCTGATGTACACACTCCTTTTTATAACAATTCAATGTTATCAAACTACCTCCGACAATCATGAAGCAGCTACTAAGTATAGTAGTACCTCAAAAAAAAAAAAAAATTATAAGAATAAAAAAAAGGGGAAAGAAGAAAACATGTAGTGTGAGATTATGTGGACATTAAGTGATTCTTGGGTCCAAATGCCGAATAAACTTCAAACGCCGAAGTGACAATGAGGGAGCCATGCAAAAGCGACTCATTTATATTTAGGACAAGATCTAATCCACTCCATTAAAATAATCCACAATACTATAATCGCAAACGGATATCATCACAACCATTTCCAATATGACCAACAGTATGAGAAACACACAAAAGGACAATTCAAAACATTTGGGTTTATGCAGAATAACAAACTAGATTCTGTATTACTTGCTAAGCAGAAGAAAAACCGATGGAATAAAAACACAAGTAAGAGGGAAGGGTGTTAACAACGCACCGGATGTAACTCCATGAGAAACACACGAAAGGCAATTCAACGAACAACTGGGAAACACGGCGGATTGTTATATTAGAAGATCACCTGAAATTTAAGAATTTTATATTTTATACGTAGAAATGTTATCCAACTAGAAGCATAGTAATGTATAGAATACTTCTAACATAAGTAGATTTAAGAAAGAAAAACAAACGTAACATAAATTGTACCACTCACAAAATTTGTAAAACGAATTTGTGAAAGAAAAAATTACTATCGCTTTGCGATAATAATTTTTTCTTCCCCTGAGGGTGGAGGGATGTTATGGTCTGCAAGTTAGCAGTACGTCTTACTCGGTAAGGTTTCTTCTGCGCAATAGCAGCGCCTCACGCGGCTGTTGGCTCCAATCAATAGCAGCGCCTCACGCTACTTATTTCAATGCTTTTTCGAGACGCGAACCTCAATCGAAAATAATTTTTAGTACGCTATGAAACCAAAAATAAAAAGAAGAAAAGACAAAAGAAGCGCGTGTACCCGGAAGAAATTTTAATAAGATCGAATTGTGCAACTCTCAGAAATTATTTAGAATTGATAATTTCTGAGATAGTTGCAGAAATATTAAAATTTGGAATTAAAAATGCAGACGCACCCGGAAATTACCAGAAATAATAATTTCTGAGATTGTTGCATTTTTAATATTTTTATATGTAGATATGTGTGTGCATTCCCAAAAATATTTTATAAAAGACCTCCAACAGAAGGATAATAGAGAGTTGTGAATAAGGAATTGTGAATACAAGATTGTGAATACGAAATTTTGAATACGGACTTGTGAATACAGTTGTAAAGGATTCGATAAAACTAAAACAAAAATAATTATTGTAAAAGAAATTGTGAAGTGCTTCAAGGAGCTGTTATTAGCCTATAATAGTTACTATAAGTATCAAATCCAATAAACCTAAAACTACAAGAAAACTTAACAAAGTGTTTTGGAGTTTCACCGGACCACGGAATCTCTCCCTCCGCAACTACGACATATTTGGCGATCCTGCCAGAACTCGAACCTACAACACTGTGTTGTGGGCCGTCGCGACATTATCGCATCAGCCTTTTCATCAGACGCTACATTGTGGGCCGCCGCGCCACAATTAGCTCGTTTATTCAAACCGCGCATCAGAACCAGCATCAGCATTTCAGCCGCAACAAACGCTGTATCGTGGGCCGTCGCGCCATTATCGTCAGCCTTTTCATCAGACGCTGTATCGAGGGCCGTCGCGCCATTATCGTCAGCCTTTTCATCAGACGCTGTATCGTGGGCCGTCGCGCCATTATCGTCTCAGCCGCTTTTCATCGGACGCTACATTGTGTACAACTACAACTAGATCGCTTCTATTGTTGAAACCACGCATCAGCCGTAGCAGACGCTGTATTGTAGGCCGTCGCGCTATTATCATCAGCTTTTTCTTCGTCAGACGCTACATTGTGGGCCGCCGCGCCATAATTAGCTCTTCTATTCAAACCAGCATCAGCATTTCAGCCTCAACAAACGCTGTATCGTGGGCCGTCGCGCCTCAACCTTTTTCATCAGACGCTACATTGTGGGCCGCCGCGCCACAATTAGCTCTTTTATTCAAACCAGCATCAGCATCAGCATTTCAACCGCCAGCCGCTTCATTGTAGGCCACCGCGCCATCGTTTTATGCAAATTATGTCTCAGAAACATAAATAAATATTATTGTAACGATATTACGAACACAGAGGGATTTGTTTTCTCTGTTACGAATCCTGGCACCGGCGAGTATACGCAGGCAGAGAAAGTTTGTTACAATTGGCGCCCGAGCAGGGACATACAAGATTGCATAAAACCACTATCGTACGAATTCTTGGCCAGATAAGCTTTATAAAGGCAAAATGGTGCAAGTTGGTTGGGTATACAACCTCGCGAAACACGAATTACAAAACGTGTTAGCCGAATTCAATATAGATGATACAGGAACTACAGTAGAAGAAATGAGACGACGGCTAGTTGAATGGATATCACAAGGCAAATACAAAGAAGAACTATTACCTCGTCTGCAAGAGTTGGAAACGCAGTTTCGACGAAGCCGATTAAACTCACCGGCAACAAAACAACAACTAGAGGTACCTACTGTGTCACAGCATAAGCCTCCTGACCCGGGACTATCGACAGGAACTAAGATAAAAGCTTCCGCTGCAGATATAAACCTAGAAAAATCTCAATATAGTCAGGGAATCGATCCAACTCCACCACAACAGAGCGAGATACCTCTTATCTCCCACCAAGTCGCTGAACAGACAGCTTGGAGAACAACTGCGGCGAAACCATACTCGGCGGTAATGGAACAAATTAGGAAGTGGTCAGTCAAATACGACGGGGGAAAAGATCCACTTGCTTTTATTGAACGGGTCGAGGAGCTGGCAGAAGCATATGCTCTGGATATTGATCTGATTCCGCGTGCATTACCTGAACTCTTGAAGGATAGAGGGTTGGCCTGGTACCGGAACAACAACAAAAGATGGATTTCTTGGAAAACCTGTAAGGACGATTTCTTGAAGTTCTTTCTACCGAGCCGATATTTTGAGGAACTGGATGACAGTATTCGCAAAAGGCTGCAACGTCCGAAAGAAAACTTTAAGGATTACCTACTTGGAATACAAAGCTTAATGCGACAAGCGGCATATAATGACGAGGAAATGTTGGCAAGAGTATATCGTAATCTGCGGGAAGATTACTTACTTTATATCCGTAGGAACGACTTCAAGACACTAGTGGAGCTAACAACGATGGCCGAAGACTTTGAAGCTATTCATCATCATCAGGAATCGACTCAAATTATTCAACCGCGCCGACAAGAAGAGCATAGGATCCTTCAGAATGACAAGAATGAACATAGTCTGAATACGCATGCAGCAGCAACAATAAATAGTCAAGGACCTTCTGATCCTGTTAGAATATGCCGGCGGTATGGGCAAGAGGGTCACTGGCGTCGAGAATGCAGAAATCAGCAAATACTTTTCTGTTGGAATTGCGGGAGGCGAGACGTACGTACAGTTGACTGTTGTCGTCGTCAACAGGGAAACTTAAATGGGTCCCGCCATTAACGAGGGGCGGAGCACCCACAGAAAATCTCGTTTTATACCCCGAACATCCATTAGGTTTTGATAAGCGGCGAATATTTGCTAAAGTGGCACTAGGCCAGGATCTGGTCACCGCAACCATCGACACCGGAGCAACCAGCAGTTTCATCAGTAAATCTTTTTCCGACAAACTAGCGAACCAAGGAATTCTTACACCAGCGAAAATAGCAGTTCGATTAGCAGACGGTCAACTTCGAGCCATAAATGAACAACTTATCATGGATTTGCGCCTCGGAGACGTGCAGTGTCGACAGGAGCTGCTGGTAATGGCGGATATGTCTGACAATCTTATATTAGGAATGGATTTTTTAATTAAAATAGGGGCTACCCTCACATGCGGTGGAGACTCCATTACGTTAACACGGCAAGACTTAGCCGACACGCCAAATCCGGTCACACCAGAGTTAACACAGATGAGTGACGTCCAAAAACTGCCTGCGACCATTACTAATCAACAACAATACAGTGATGGTCAGGTTACGACTAGAAGCCGCAGAAGCAGAGAGCAACAAAGAGAGACAACTAGAGGTGTTGGGCAATGATGATCGGGCAGGTGAACCATCATCACAGGATATTAAAAACTTCTTGCAACAAGAGCTGAAGGAGTTCGAGAAAATTTCAGGACCGTCGAATATAACTTCGCATAGGATAATCATGAAAGATCAGAGGCCCATCAAGCAAAGGTATTTTCCCAAGAATCCAGTAATGCAGGCGATAATCAATGAGGACGATCAATGGTGGACGATCTCATCAAAAGGGGGTGCATAGAACCAGCTTATGGTCCATATAGCGCCCCAATAGTGTTAGTTAAGAAGAAGACCGGCGAGTGGCGATTGTGTGTGGATTATCGGCAGCTAAATTCCCACTCAGTGCCGGATGCATACCCTCTACCCCGAATCCACCACATTCTGGACCGGCTTAGAAATGCCACCTACATCAGCAGTTTGGATCTCAAAAACGGTTATTGGCAGATACCAATGGATCCAGTAAGTAAACAGTACACAGCTTTCACAGTGCCTGGCAGGGGTCTCTTTCAATGGCGAGTAATGCCGTTTGGATTACATTCGGCCCCAGCCACCTTTCAAAGGGCACTCGATCAAGTAATAGGGCCCGATATGGAGCCATACGCTTTCGCTTACTTGGACGATATAGTCGTTATTGGAAGTACCCTACGGGAACACTTGATTAACCTGAAAGAAGTTTTCCGGAGGTTAAAAGCAGCAAACTTAAAGATTAATGTCGACAAATGTGAATTCTTTAAACAAGACATCAAATACTTGGGACATGTCGTCAGCAGAAATGGAATACACACCGATCCGGATAAAGTCGTGGCGATTCAGAATTTGGCACCACCAAAGAACGTTCGAGATGTACGGCGAATCTTAGGAGTAGCTTCTTGGTATCGACGGTTTGTTCCCGATTTTGCTGGAATAGTGGCACCTCTAACCAAGTTGTTAAAGAAGGGAAACCACTGGAGGTGGGAAGCAGAACAACAAGAAGCGTTCTCTAAACTGAAGGAAAAGTTGACCGAAGCTCCAGTTCTTGCTTGTCCGGATTTTACGCAGAAGTTTAAATTACAAACCGACGCAAGTGCGTATGGTCTTGGTGCTATACTAACACAAGAATCCGAGGGCGTTGAACGCGTAATAGCATATGCGAGCAGACACCTCAATCAGGCCGAAAAGAATTACACGACAACGGAGAAAGAATGCTTGGCGATAATTTGGGGTATCAGGAAGATGCGACCTTATGTGGAAGGGTATAAGTTCACAGTGGTTACCGACCATTTGTCACTTAAATGGTTGAATTCCATACAAAATCCTTCGGGTAGAATCGCGAGATGGGCACTGGAACTCCAGCAATATATGTTCAACGTAGAATACAGGAAAGGCAAGGAAAATGTTGTGGCTGATGCGCTCTCTAGACAGCCGTTGGAAGTTTGCCTTCAATTACGCGCGGGCCAACAAATATGCAGTTGGTACGACAGAAAACTAGCAGCGGCTCAAACACAACCAGAAGAGTTTCCAGAATATGTCGTAGAAAACGGGCAATTATACCGCCATATTTCATGCAGGACCAATGACGAGGATTGTGTTTCCTGGAAGCTGTGCGTACCAAAAGGACTACGGAAACAAGTACTAGAGGAAAATCATGATAGCCCCTCCGCTGGACACATGGGCGTAAGGAAAACGACGCTGCGCATAGCTAATCGATATTATTGGCCTGGAATGTTCCGCGACATACGTCAATATGTACTGAGTTGCGTATCGTGTCAGAAGTACAAGCCAAGCCAGGAGAAAGCGGCGGGGAAAATGTTAGTACAATTGCCCGTGGAACCGTGGTCTATAATATGTGCAGACTTCGTGGGCCCTCTTCCACGATCGACAAGCGGGAACACTATGCTATTAGTGATATTTGACAAGTTCTCAAAATGGACAGAGATAGTACCCATGCGGAAAGCAAGCTGCGAAAATTTCAAGAAGGCGCTGCGCGAGAGAATCATTACACGATATGGCGTGCCAAAGGTTTTAGTCACCGATAATGCGAAACAATTTTGCGATAAGAGACTGCAGCGCTACTTGGAGCAGATGGGGATACGCCATCAGTATACCGCTCCATATACTCCGCAAGAGAACCCCGCGGAGAGGGCAAATCGGAACGTCAAGAGAATAATCGCACAGTTCACGGGTGGCACACAAACGAGATGGGATGCATTAATTCCAGAAATCATGCTGGCCTTAAATACGAGCGCTTCCGAGGTAACCGGATATAGCCCAGCTTTCTTAACGCAAGGAAGAGAACCCCGCCTTCCAAACACATTGTTTGATCAGCATAGTTTGGGTTCAGGTACAACTACCCCCTCGACAGCGGAGTGGACCGTGAAAATGAAAGAGGTATTTCAAATAGATCGACGGAACTTAGAGCGTACGGCACAGGACCAGAGTAGGGCCTATAACCTTCGCAAACGGGCATGGAAGCCAAAGATCGGCGAATTGGTCCTACTTCGATGCCACCAATTATCAAAAGCTGCAAACAAATTTAACGCCAAATTGGGGCCGAAATTCGAAGGACCCTACCGAGTTATAAATTTCACGTCTCCAGTCATCGTCCAAATTCAGAGGGAATGTAGCCGGGTTACAAAGACAGCTTACATCGGACAACTGAAACCCTTTAATGACCCAAGCGAGAGACAGATTTAACCGACGACAACCAAGTTAGGGAGAACGGACAAACTAACTTCATCAATAACCCTTTGTGAAACTAATTTTCGTGATATCGGCACTGCTTTTATAATTTAAGATTCTACAACCAAGAGAAAACCCATTAGCCGAAAGTAAAGATGACTCATCAGCAACTAACATACCGTGATGAACTTGGTATCCTAACGATCGAGTTAAGTGACTCTGAAGACGGCGACGCGGAAGCTCCACCACCGAAAATACTGCGACGCATGGAAAGCGAAAATGTTCAAGGTTTCTTTTATCCCCCTGGTACCGGCGGCATCAACATTCAAGCGGCAGACCGTGAACTATTGCACGAGGGCCGGTGGCTGAACGACAAAATTGTCGAATGTTACAGCAAGTGGATCTACCAAGAGAAACTCACAGAAGAGCAACGGCGACGAACGTTTTTCTTCGATTCTTTTTTCTTTCCATGCCTACAAGAGGGCAGGACCGACGGCGAAAGGCATAGACGCGTCAAAAACTGGACAAAGAAGATTAACATATTCGAAAAGGATTTCGTGTTCATGCCGATCAATGAGCACCATCACTGGTTCCTCTTTGTGTTGTGCTTCCCGGGGCTGAAGAGCATGCTGATGATGGAAGAGGCCAAACCGGATGGAAGTTGGGGAGTGAGACAGCCAGTATTCCTTCAGTTTAATTCTTTGGAGATTGGACCAAGAACTGATCTGGCTAGAATCCTCCGAGGATATTTGTGTGAGGAATATGCAACAAACAACCCAACGCTGCCTAAGAGGGACTTCAGCGAGCTGCCTGTCCTTGTCGTAAATGTGCCGCAACAGCCAAATTTAAACGATTGTGGCCCATAGGTACTATACTTCATGGAGAAATTTTTTGAAAAACCTATAAAGGATTTCCGTGACCCCATTGTTATTGACGACGAATGGCAAGATCCCCTAGGCGCCCCCATGCAGAGAAGGCGAATAGAGGCCGTCTTCGAGAGGTTAACTGAACCACCGGAACTAAGCGGACCGCATCCAGGAAAGAAAGAAACAATCGATGCTTTAAGGGATCCCAGCAAGAAAAAATTTGAGTTCACAACCTACGAGGCATTAGAAGATGTGTTGACTGACCCGCGACTGCCGAAAACGGTGAATGAGGAAATACAGCGACGCACGAGCGCAAAAGGCCGGAAGCATAGAATTGTGTTCAAAGTTGACGACTTCCGGGTAGTCGTTACTCCCAATCGGTTCCTAGTGAACCAACTCCGGGAAAGTAAAGGGGGAATATGACAAACAAATTTTGGGGACAAAATTATGTCGCATAATTCTTAAACAAAATAAATATGGCGAAAAAATAAACAAATGCAATATGTAATTCATTGGTATGGTTTGCGGTATATGGGATAACGGAAGTATGCGAGAGGGAAAATCATGAAGAATTGAACATTCAATTTACAGAAAAAAAGGCACACATGATCAAAGGACGCGAGATTCTGACTGTACCTAGATAATCCCGTTATGATACTATAAAAGAAGATCCCACCGAAAACTCGATCTCTTTTGTTAAAACCTCGCATCAGGTAAGGCTGTTCATTTTTTCCGTTCCCTAGTCAACTCCTTTCTAAAGTAATTATAATTTTACTAACACTGGTTCATTAGTTTAACACAGGGACCAGAATTTCATATTCTAAACCAAATCCTACTAACACTGGTTCATTAGTTTAATACAGGGACCAGAACTTCTTTTTCCAACTAACACTGGTTCATTAGTTTAATACAGGGACCAGAACTCCTTTTTCCAACTAACACTGGTTCATTAGTTTAATACAGGGACCAGAATTTCATTTCCCAAACCTAATCCTACAGCCACTGACTCATTAGTTTAATACAGGGGTCAGACCTAACGCTCTCGTACTATCTTCCTGCTGACCGACTCATTAGTTCAACACAGGGGTCAATTTCATTTCTCCCGCTAAACCTCGCATCAGACCTCCAGCCCACTATAATTCCGCCGCTCTTTTGTTAAAACCTCGCATCAATTCAATACAGGAGTCAATTTCATTTCTCCCGCTAAACCTCGCATCAGACCTCCAGCCCACTACAATTCCGCCGCTCTTTTGTTAAAACCTCGCATTAGACGCTGTGTTGTGGGCCGTCGCGACATTATCGCATCAGCCTTTTCATCAGACGCTACATTGTGGGCCGCCGCGCCACAATTAGCTCGTTTATTCAAACCGCGCATCAGAACCAGCATCAGCGTTTCAGCCGCAACAAACGCTGTATCGTGGGCCGTCGCGCCATTATCGTCAGCCCTTTTCATCAGGACGCTGTATCGTGGGCCGTCGCGCCCTTATCGTCAGCCTTTTCATCAGACGCTGTATCGTGGGCCGTCGCGCCATTATCGTCTCAGCCGCTTTTCAACGGACGCTACATTGTGTACAACTACAACTAGATCGCTTC
>CAWZZZ010000170.1:0-25770 GCA_963966595.1 Physocephala rufipes
ATATATATATATATATATATATATATATATATATATATATATATATATATATATATATATATATATATATATATATATATATATATATATATATATATATATTGTAGTGTTTTGAATCCTTTAGTAGCCTACGCTAATCTATTAATGCTTCAATGAATCAAAATGAATCCTAATAAATGTATCGCTGCATGGCAGAATCTGATTTTGCCATGACAGGATATATTTACCCTTTTATTATAGAGGCGGTTAGGTTCCGCCAATTGCAAGGCGAGCAAATGTCGCCGAAATGTTTTCTATTGGAGGCACTATTAGAGTGCCAAATTATCCAAATATCTCAAAGAAATTCTAAAGTCGAATTCTGTCTTTATTTACAAATAGTACTGGTATTTATGTGAAAATACTTAGATTATTTCGGAAAGTCTCCAAAACTTTAACAACTCTGATTGGTTGAACTCTCATTGGTCGCTGCCAAGATTTATTGAAAACATACTTATTGTTTTTATTTTTTTTTTGTTTAACCTTGTACTTGGTCTCTGATTCTTTAACGTCGGTGAACCCAAAAATGCTACGCATGGATTTCTGCAGCGGCAGTACAACAAATGCACAGGGAGCGGTCATTCACTTAGAGAATACTCAAATTGCAGTTTCGAGTGAACGGGCAAACGCTGTTGACAAAAAAAAAGGTTTGTTTACGAAAGTGGTGAGTGATGTAGGTAAATATGTATGTATGTGCGTCTGTATTCTACATATGTTTATGACACGCACTACACCTCCACTCTTTAAAAAAAATTTTTTTTATTTCTCAAAGAAAGAAAAATTTTGGAATTGTGAAGACTTTCCCTTAACTCTAGGTCTTAAATACTAATTATTTGATTATAATAGAATTATTTATGGTTTATGTTGATTATGTTCTATTCAATGTATTCTACAATCTGTTACCTTACATATATTTATTTTTAAATTGTTATTGTGTATAGTTTTAACTTTGTTTTTAATTTAATTTTACTATTCACATTATTAGGGTCTACAATTTCAAATGGACCGTCGTAAAGACTTTGTAATTTCTTATTATTTTCTTTTCTTAATAATACTAAATCTCCTTTTTTAAAATTTATTTTGTTCAGTTTCTTATCATAATTTTTCTTTTGCTTTTCTTTTGATGTGGTTAATAGTTCTTTTGCCGTATTGTGGGCATAGTGCAGTTTTGTTTTTAATTCTGTCATATAATTATCTAAGTCATCGATTTTTGGTTTTGTTTTTGTTAACATTTCATTTGGCATAGTAGCTAAGCGTCCGAATATCATTTCGAAGGGTGTATAATTTGTTTCAGTGTGTGGAGTTGTGTTGTATGAAAACGCATAGTATGGTATCCATGTATCCCAATCTAAGTTATTAGTGAATGATCTCATGTATTCATTAAGTACTCTATGATTTCTTACTACTGTACCTATAGTCTGGTGGTGGTATGGTGTTGAGGTTTTGTGCGATATTTTTAAAAATTTACAAATGTTTGAAAAAAGTTCATTAGTGAATCCTGTCCATTTGTTTGTCTTAATGGTTTTAAATGTACCATGTTTGAGGATTATTTTCTCAACTAAAGTTTTGGCTATTTCCTTCGCTTCTTTTGTTTCCATGGGGTGGGCTTCTACATATTTTGATAATTCACATTGTGCAGTTAATATATATTTGTACTTATTTGATATGGGTAAAGGGCCTACGGTGTCTATTGTTATAACTTCAAAAGGTCTATTTGGTGTATCTGTTATCATTAGTTCGTCTTTTGTATGTTTGACTGTTTTGTTTTTACTCCATTTTTTGCATTTATTTATAAATTGTTTTACCATTTTATTCATGTTTTTCCATACATACTTTTGTTTTAACTTCGCGATTGTTCTTTTTATTCCATTGTGACCTCCATGTGGGGTAATATTATATTCATTGATTAATTTTTCTTGCTTCGTCTTACCGTTTATTTGGCTTGGCGGTTCATATATTAATATGTATATCGGCTTATATCTTCCAGCATTAATGTTTTTTTTATAGTTTCATTGAACTTTAATGTTAACTCATTACTTTTTAAATATTTAAATATGATATCATTGTTTGCAAGCGCCAATTTTTCTATTTTATGCCGATTCATTGAATGTATTAGTTTCTCCCATACTGACTCTAAAGTCTTGGCGTTGGGATTATCGCTAATCAATACTCTTAATTCTTCTTTGTTAATTTCTATTCTTGGCTGGATTTTATATGCTTGTGGTTTTTTTTGCGTACGACTTTCTTTTATGAGCTCAAATTTTAATTTCTTTAGGTTTCTAATATCAGAAATGGAGATACAGTTCCACATATAGAGTTGATCAGGCTCTTGTGTTGTTGTATCGGCAGTCTGTAATTCCTTCTTTATACTCTTCTTCTTCATATTTCTTGTTATTACGTCAATAGTAGGTATCATTTCTTTTAGTGTATTTGAATCTAATATAATTCTTGATAGCGCGTCCGCATTTGTATTTAGTTTTTCTTGCATAAATATTATCTTAAAGTCATAATCCATTAAATTTATTCTTATTCTGGTCATTCTACTCGAGGGATTTTTATTTGTAAAAAGTGATACAAATGGTCTGTGATCTGTTACTACAGTAAATTCTTTTCCATATAAGTAGGGTCGAAAGTGGTTTATTCCCCAATGTATAGCTAATAGTTCCTTTTCAATAACTGGCTTATTAATTTCATGTTTATTTAGAGATCTACTTGCATATGAAATTGGGAGATCTTTACCTATTTTACCCTGTGAGAGTATCGCGCCTAACGCATAATTAGAAGCATCAGTTGTTAATATGAATTCTTTATCCATGTCTGGATATTTTAGTATTGGAGGTTCAGTTATTAACTTTTGTAGGGTTTCAAATGCTTCTTGACATTCAGTAGTCCAAACGAATTGTGTATTTTTCTTTAGTAAGTTGTTTAATGGTTTTGCTATTTTTGCGAAATCTTTTACAAACCTTCTGTAATAGTTGCAGAAAGCAACGAATCTTCTTGTCTCGTCAGAGTTTGTTGGTACTGGATAACTTTTAACTGTTTTACTTTTGTCTGGGTCGGCAGTTACACCATTTGGGGTTATTAATGTTGGGGTTATAAATGTCCAAGGTATACAACTTCGGATTTTAAGAATTGGCACTTTGATGGATTCAGTTTTAGGTTGTATTTTTCTAGTCTTTCAAATGTCGTGTATAAGTTTTGAATGTGGTGTTGTAGTGAGCATCCGAATACTATTATGTCATCTACATATAAAAATGCATTGGAATCTAGTCCAGCTAATGCCATTGTCAACATCCGTTGAAAACTATTCGAAGATATTTTTAGTCCAAAAGGGAGTCTTTTGAATTGGAATTGTCCGTTATTGGTTGAAAAAGCTGTTAATGGTCTTGAGGATTTTTCAAGTTCGATTTGGTGGAAAGAGCTTGTCATATCGAGTGTCGAAAAATATCTTGCTCTGCCGATTTTGTCTAGTACGTCGTCCAATATTGTCAAAGGGAATTTGTCGTTCGCTATTTTTTGTTTAGCTGTCTGTAGTCTACTACAAGTCTCCATTTTTTTTTGTGTCGTCAGTAGTTTTTTTTTTTTTGGTTCAATTAATAATGGTGAATTGTAAGGGCTTATTGAAGGTTCAATGATATTTGATCTTTGTAATTTTTCTACTTCAGTATTAATGATGTCTTTTTGCGTAAGGGGTAGACGATAATTTTTTATGTATACCGGGCTATGGTCTATTAAGTCAATTTTTTGTTTGTAAAAATTGTTTACAGTTAATAATTCGTCATCTAAATGGAAAATGTTTTGGAATTGCTTACATATGTTTAGAATTTCTTGTTTGGCTGTGTTGTCGGAAGAATCTATCTGTAATTTATTTTTTAATGTATTCCAACTGGTATCAGATTGTTGTTTTTTGTTTGACACTAAATAGAAAATTTTTATTGGTTTCAGCTCAAGTGACGGTTGTGCTATAGTTATTTCTTTGTCTGAAGTGTTTGTATATCGAAGACGTTGTCTATTTCTCTACGGGGTATTGTTAATGTTAGGGTCTCGTAGTCAATCCTACATTTATGGGTATAAAGAAAATCTCTACCTAGAATACCATGCAAGGGGATTGGAAAATCATTTTCGACTACATGGAAATTATGTGTAACACGACCACTATTTAAATTAAGTTTAAGGTTTGTTAGTCCTAATGTATGAATAGTTTGCTCGGAAATTCCAGTTATGGAGCAACTTTTGTTAGTATCTATAAACTCTTTATTAATAGCATCTAGTTTTATAATGGAGATATCGGCGCCAGTATCTACTAAAAGGCTTATTTTTTTATTACCATATTTGATGTTTATGTAATTGCTATTATAACATCTATTACTTAGATTAAACAATTTCGAAGTGTTCCCCGAGAAACCTATCTTGGTTATTGCTTTTAGGTTTCGGGGTTTAATACGTTTTTTCGTTGCTCTTCATTTATGTAATTAATACTATTTTGCCTATTATAATTGTTGTTGTTATAGTTTCTTCGACCATTACTGTTATAATTTTGAGTATTTCTATAACGATTACTATTATATTGATTACTGTTGTTATACCTTCTATTGAAATTGTTATTTTTTTGTTCATTGGAATAAGTATAGTTATTTCTTCCGTTGAAATTGTTATTGGTCCTTGTAAGATGATTATTATTTCTGCTGTTGTAATTATATTGATTTTTCTGTCTAAAATTGTTATTTCTGTTATAATTATTGTTGTGATTGTTAGCTTGTGGTCTATAATTTTGTCGGTTGTTATTTCTGAAAGTCAAAATTTTGTTTGAGTTTGTAGTGTCACTCTCTTCTGCTATATCTATAGCTTCTCAAAAACTTTTTACTCTGCTGGCTTCTATAGTCTGTATTGTTTTATTGTTACTTAACCCATTTTTAAAAGTATTAAATGCTATCATATCATTTGCTCTTATTATTGTATCTTTATTGGTCTCTCCTAATGCAGATATTTGTGTATTATTTAACTGGGTAATCAAACTGTCTATATGTTCTCCAAATTTGGTTACAGTTAATTGGTTTTGTCGACATTGTATTAGTTTTTCTAGTATGCTATTAGCAGTTTGCTTTGGTTTAAAGATTTCTTTAAAATTTTTTACAAGATCATCTATTTTGTCGTTGTTCCCTACTAGCTTTAATTTATTTATTATTTCTGTTGGGAGTTTTGTTTCTAGCACAAACTTTGCGAATATTTCTTTTTGTGTTTGAGGTATAGTTTTTGCAATTATGTCTACTAGATTTATAAACTTTGACGCGTCTTCTATTTTACCTGAAAAGTCTGGTATTGCTTTAGTATAAGTTAGAATGTCATTAGAATAAGTTAGAATGTAATTTTTGTATTTCTTGAATATATTTACTGAAGTCCTCAATTAGCTTGTTTTTCCCATTTATTGCTGCTATCTTTGTTAATTGTTGTTGAAATCTGTTGTTTATTTGTCTTAGAAGTGCATTAAGATTATTTTTGTATTCTGCACTGTATTTTCTGTTTTGACTTTTTTGAGATTTCTTAATGTTGATATTAATTCTGTAAAAACATCTTCCATTAGTTTAAATTTCTTATATTTTTTTTAGACTTGTTGCAACCGACTGTTGCTTACATGTTTTTTTGCGTAGTTTTTGTGGTAACTGTGTAGTTTGTATCCAAGATACGCAACAACAATAATAATAAGTGCTATTAAAAGTATATCTCCTCTGTGCTGTATATACTCAGTTAAGTTTTGAATTGTGTTATTGTTTACAACATTGACTGAATTTTCAATTGAGGGTTTGCTTTGTGGTTTGCCCATTTTTTATTTTATCTAGGTTAAAGATTACAATTTTTCTATTATAGCATTTTTAATTTTATGCTTAATTTCTAGTTTTTTCTTTCGTTGTTTCTAAATTATATTGCTTGTATAATATGGCTATCAGCCTTATAATGTATCACGATACGAAAACGTAATCTTCGATTTTCTTTTGCTATTTCCCCGCTTTTCTTCGATTTAACGAAGAAATGATGAAGAAGAATGCCAAAATAACGATAACGAAAACGTAACGAACACGAATCGAAAACTAGATTCTTGTTGTTGTTTTTTACATGCATTCCCGTGTTCGATTGGAAATCACTTAATAATGTATCACGAATACTTCACGAAAGGGTTGTCAAAATTGACGATAACAAAAATGCGATCGTCAAAGCAAAGAAGCATGCTGCTATTGATTGCAAGGAGGGGAGAAGTGGTAGGAGGTAAACAATCGCACATTTTCTGTAGATGCCAACAACAATAAATTGGAAATGAAACGAAGTGAACGAAGAGGTTTCATTATCAGAGCCTTCGTTTTTGTTTCGTGTTCGTCAACGTTTTCGAATCGTGTTCGTATCGTGATACATTATAAGGGTGTATTTCTCTTCGTTTCTTGAAGGCTTTGCCGCTTCGTTTCTTCTTTTTCTGATTTATGGGTGCTTGTGTTGATTTTGATGTCGAATGGAACTTCGCGTTCCTGGCCTTGTACTCCTCAATCGTCAGCCGTTTTGGTCCTTGGTTTTTAGTGCTCTGCGGGATGTACACCGGGGCATTGTTTGGTGGTGGATACGGCCTGTATTCTGAAGCTTCCTTCCATCTTTTTAAGGTTTCGTCTATTTCTTCTAGAGTTACTTTATCCAGGGCCAGTTTAGCTCTTCAAACAGCTCGTCTAAAGATGATTTGGAATAGTGGTTCTCGCAGTTTGGTGTTGAGCAGGATCGCCATGCAGTGTTTTGATTCCTGTAGTAGCCTACGCTCATCTATTAATGCTTCAATGAATCAAAATGAATCCTAATAAATGTATCGCTGCATGGCAGAATCTGATTTTGCCATGACAGGATATATTTACCCTTTTATTATAGAGGCGGTTAGGTTCCGCCAATTGCAAGGCGAGCAAATGTCGCCGAAATGTTTTCTATTGGAGGCACTATTAGAGTGCCAAATTATCCAAATATCTCAAAGAAATTCTAAAGTCGAATTCTGTCTTTATTTACAAATAGTACCGGTATTTATGTGAAAATACTTAGATTATTTCGGAGTCTTCAAAACTTTAACAACTCTGATTGGTTGAACTCTCATTGGTCGCTGCCAAGATTTATTGAAAACATACTTATTGTTTTTATTTTGTTTTTGTTTAACCTTGTACTTGGTCTCTGATTCTTTAACGTCAGTGAACCCAAAAATGCTACGCATGGATTTCTGCAGCGGCGGTACAACAAATGCACAGCGAGCGGTCATTCACTTAGAGAATACTCAAATTGCAGTTTCGAGTGAACGGCCAAACGCTCTTGACAAAAAAGGTTTGTTTACGAAAGTGGTGAGTGATGTAGGTAAATATGTATGTATGTGCGTCTGTATTCTACATATGTTTATGGCACGCACTACACCTCCACTCTTTAAGAAAAATTTTTTTTATTTCTCAAAGAAAGAAAAATTTTGGAATTGTGAAGACTTTCCCTTAACTCTAGGTCTTAAATACTAATTATTTGATTATAATAGAATTATTTATGGTTTATGTTGATTATGTTCTATTCAATGTATTCTACAATCTGTTAGCTTACATATATTTTTTTTTAAATTATTATTGTGTATAGTTTTAACTTTGTTTTTAATTTAATTTTACTATTCACATTATCAGTGTCTACAATTTCAAATGGACCGTCGTAAAGACTTTGTAATTTCTTATTATTTTCTTTTCTTAATAATACTAAATCTCCTTTTTTTAAATTTATTTTGTTCAGTTTCTTATCATAATTTTTCTTTTGCTTTTCTTTTGATGTGGTTAATAGTTCTTTTGCCGTATTATGGGCATAGTGCAGTTTTGTTTTTAATTCTGTCATATAATTATCTAAGTCATCGATTTTTGGTTTTGTTTTTGTTAACATTTCATTTGGCATAGTAGCTAAGCGTCCGAATATCATTTCGAAGGGTGTATAATTTGTTTCAGTGTGTGGAGTTGTGTTGTATGAAAACGCATAGTATGGTATCCATGTATCCCAATCTAAGTTATTAGTGAATGATCTCATGTATTCATTAAGTACTCTATGATTTCTTTCTACTGTACCTATAGTCTGGTGGTGGTATGGTGTTGAGGTTTTGGGCGATATTTTTAAAAATTTACAAATGTTTGAAAAAAGTTCATTAGTGAATTCTGTCCCTTTGTCTGTCTTAATAGTTTTAAATGTACCATGTTTGAGGATTATTTTCTCAACTAAAGTTTTGGCTATTTCCTTCGCTTCTTTTGTGTCCATGGGGTGGGCTTCTACATATTTTGATAATTCACATTGTGCAGTTAATATATATTTGTACTTATTTGATATGGGTAAAGGGCCTACGGTGTCTATTGTTATAACTTCAAAAGGTCTATTTGGTGTATCTGTTATCATTAGTTCGTCTTTTGTATGTTTGACTGTTTTTACTGCATTTTTTGAATTTATTTATAAATTGTTTTACCATTTTATTCATGTTTTTCCATACATACTTTTGTTTTAACTTCGCGATTGTTCTTTTTATTCCATTGTGACCTCCATGTGGAGTAATATGATATTCGTTGATTAATTTTTCTTGCTTCGTCTTACCGTTTATTTGGCTTGGCGGTTCATATATTAATATGTACATCGGCTTATATCTTCCAGCATTAATGTTTTTTTATAGTTTCATTGAACTTTAATGTTAACTCATTACTTTTTAAATATTTAAATATGATATCATTGTTTGCAAGCGCCAATTTTTCTATTTTATGCCGATTCATTGAATGTATTAGTTTCTCCCATACTGACTCTAAAGTCTTGGCGTTGGGATTATCGCTAATCAATACTCTTAATTCTTCTTTGTTAATTTCTATTCTTGGCTGGATTTTATATGCTTGTTGTTTTTTTTGCGTACGACTTTCTTTTATGAGCTCAAATTTTAATTTCTTTAGGTTTCTAATATCAGAAATGGAGATACAGTTCCACATATAGAGTTGATCAGGCTCTTGTGTTGTTGTATCGGCAGTCTGTAATTCCTTCTTTATACTCTTCTTCTTCATATTTCTTGTTATCACGTCAATAGTAGGTATCATTTCTTTTAGAGTATTTGAATCTAATATAATTCTTGATAGCGCATTTGTATTTAGTTTTCCTTGCTTAAATATTATCTTAAAGTCATAATCCATTAAATTTATTCTTATTCTGGTCATTCTACTCGAGGGATTTTTATTTGTAAAAAGTGATACAAATGGTCTGTGATCTGTTACTACAGTAAATTCTTTTCCATATAAGTAGGGTCGAAAGTGGTTTATTCCCCAATGTATAGCTAATAGTTCCTTTTCAATAACTGGCTTATTAATTTCATGTTTATTTAGAGATCTACTTGCATATGAAATTGGGAGATCTTTACCTATTTTACCCTGTGAGAGTATCGCGCCTAACGCATAATTAGAAGCATCAGTTGTTAATATGAATTCTTTATCCATGTCTGGATATTTTAGTATTGGAGGTTCAGTTATTAACTTTTGTAGGGTTTCAAATGCTTCTTGACATTCAGTAGTCCAAACGAATTGTGTATTTTTCTTTAGTAAGTTGTTTAATGGTTTTGCTATTTTTGCGAAATCTTTTACAAACCTTCTGTAATAGTTGCAGAAAGCAACGAATCTTCTTGTCTCGTCAGAGTTTGTTGGTACTGGATAACTTTTAACTGTTTTACTTTTGTCTGGGTCGGCAGTTACACCATTTGGGGTTATTAAATGTCCAAGGTATACAACTTCGGATTTTAAGAATTGGCACTTTAATGGATTCAGTTTTAGGTTGTATTTTTCTAGTCTTTCAAATGTCGTGTATAAATTTTGAATGTGGTGTTGTAGTGAGCGTCCGAATACTATTATGTCATCTACATATAAAAATGCATTGGAATCTAGTCCAGCTAATGCCATTGTCAACATCCGTTGAAAACTATTCGAAGATATTTTTAGTCCAAAAGGGAGTCTTTTGAATTGGAATTGTCCGTTATTGGTTGAAAAAGCTGTTAATGGTCTTGAGGATTTTTCAAGTTCGATTTGGTGGAAAGAGCTTGTCATATCGAGTGTCGAAAAATATCTTGCTCTGCCGATTTTGTCTAGTACGTCGTCCAATCTTGTCAAAGGGAACTTGTCGTTCGCTATTTTTTGTTTAGCTGTCTGTAGTCTACTACAAGTCTCCATTTTTTTGTGTCGTCAGTAGTTTTTTTTGGTACAATTAATAATGGTGAATTGTAAGGGCTTATTGAAGGTTCAATGATATTTGATCTTTGTAATTTTTCTACTTCAGTATTAATGATGTCTTTTTGCGTAAGGGGTAGACGATAATTTTTTATGTATACCGGGCTATGGTCTATTAAGTCAATTTTTTGTTTGTAAAAATTGTTTACAGTTAATAATTCGTCATCTAAATGGAAAATGTTCTGGAATTGCTTACATATGTTTAGAATTTCTTGTTTGGCTGTGTTGTCGGAAGAATCCATCTGTAATTTATTTTTTAATGTATTCCATCTGGTATCAGATTGTTGTTTTTTGTTTGACACTAAATATAAATTTTTTATTGGTTTCAGCTCAAGTGACGGTTGTGCTATAGTTATTTTTTTGTCTGAAGTGTTAAGTATTCGTATGTGTTTTATGCCTTTTGCTGGTATTATTGTATTTGCCAAATGTATGTTTTCTGTGATTTTAGTGTTGCAAACTAGGCTGTCTTCTTCTAATTCTATGTTTATTTGGTGTATTATTTCGTTTCGGGGTGGTATCGTTATTTTGTCTAATTTTGTTTGTATATCGAAGACGTTGTCTATTTCTCTATGGGGTATTGTTAATGTTAGGGTTTCGTAGTCAATCCTACATTTATGGCTATAAAGAAAATCTCTACCTAGAATACCATGCAAGGGGATTGGAAAATCATTTTCGACTACATGAAAATTATGTGTAACACGACCACTATTTAAATTAAGTTTAAGGTTTGTTAGTCCTAATGTATGAATAGTTTGCTCGGAAATTCCAGTTATGGAGCAACTTTTGTTAGTATCTATAAACTCTTTATTAATAGCATCTAGTTTTATAATGGAGATATCGGCGCCAGTATCTACTAAAAGGCTTATTTTTTTATTACCATATTTGATGTTTATGTAATTGCTATTATAACATCTATTACTTAGATTAAACAATTTCGAAGTGTTCCCCGAGAAACCTATCTTGGTTATTGCTTTTAGGTTTCGGGGTTTAATACGTTTTTTCGTTGCTCTTCATTTATGTAATTAATACTATTTTGCCTATTATAATTGTTGTTGTTATAGTTTCTTCGACCATTACTGTTATAATTTTGAGTATTTCTATAACGATTACTATTATATTGATTACTGTTGTTATACCTTCTATTGAAATTGTTATTTTTTTGTTCATTGGAATAAGTATAGTTATTTCTTCCGTTGAAATTGTTATTGGTCCTTGTAAGATGATTATTATTTCTGCTGTTGTAATTATATTGATTTTTCTGTCTAAAATTGTTATTTCTGTTATAATTATTGTTGTGATTGTTAGCTTGTGGTCTATAATTTTGTCGGTTGTTATTTCTGAAAGTCAAAATTTTGTTTGAGTTTGTAGTGTCACTCTCTTCTCCTATATCTATAGCTTCTCAAAAACTTTTTACTCTGCTGGCTTCTATAGTCTGTATTGTTTTATTGTTACTTAACCCATTTTTAAAAGTATTAAATGCTATCATATCATTTGCTCTTATTATTGTATCTTTATTGGTCTCTCCTAATGCAGATATTTGTGTATTATTTAACTGGGTAATCAAACTGTCTATATGTTCTCCAAATTTGGTTACAGTTAATTGGTTTTGTCGACATTGTATTAGTTTTTCTAGTATGCTATTAGCAGTTTGCTTTGGTTTAAAGATTTCTTTAAAATTTTTTACAAGATCATCTATTTTTTCGCTGTTCCCTACTAGCTTTAATTTATTTATTGTTTCTGTTGGGAGTTTTGTTTCTAGCACAAACTTTGCGAATATTTCTTTTTGTGTTTGAGGTATAGTTTTTGCAATTATGTCTACTAGATTTATAAACTTTGACGCGTCTTCTATTTTACCTGAAAAGTCTGGTATTGCTTTAGTATAAGTTAGAATGTCATTAGAATAAGTTAGAATGTAATTTTTGTATTTCTTGAATATATTTACTGAAGTCCTCAATTAGCTTGTTTTTCCCATTTATTGCTGCTATCTTTGTTAATTGTTGTTGAAATCTGTTGTTTATTTTTCTTAGAAGTGCATTAAGATTATTTTTGTATTCTGCACTGTATTTTCTGTTTTGACTTTTTTGAGATTTCTTAATGTTGATATTAATTCTGTAAAAACATCTTCCATTAGTTTAAATTTCTTATATTTTTTTAGACTTGTTGCAACCGACTGTTGCTTACATGTTTTTTTGCGTAGTTTTTGTGGTAACTGTGTAGTTTGTAACCAAGATACGCAACAACAATAATAATAAGTGCTATTAAAAGTATATCTCCTCTGTGCTGTATATACTCAGTTAAGTTTTGAATTGTGTTATTGTTTACAACATTGACTGAATTTTCAATTGAGGGTTTGCTTTGTGGTTTGCCCATTTTTGATTTTATCTAGGTTAAAGATTACAATTTTTCTATTATAGCATTTTTAATTTTATGCTTAATTTCTAGTTTTTTCTTTCGTTGTTTCTAAATTATATTGCTTGTATAATATGGCTATTTCTCTTCGTTTCTTGAAGGCTTTGCCGCTTCGTTTCTTCTTTTTCTGATTTATGGGTGCTTGTGTTGATTTTGATGTCGAATGGAACTTCGCGTTCCTGGCCTTGCACTCCTCAATCGTCAGCCGTTTTGGTCCTTGGTTTTTAGTGCTCTGCGGGATGTACACCGGGGAATTGTTTGGTGGTGGATACGGCCTGTATTCTGAAGCTTCCTTCCATCTTTTTAAGGTTTCGTCTATTTCTTCTAGAGTTACTTTATCCTCCAGTTCAAGAATTTCCTTGGCCTCGTTTGACTTCTGTTGTTTGGGCCTGTTTAGCTCTTCAAACAGCTCGTCTAAAGATGATTTGGAATAGTGGTTCTCGCAGTTTGGTGTTGAGCAGGATCGCCATGTAGTGTTTTGATTCCTGTAGTAGCCTACGCTCATCTATTAATGCTTCAATGAATCAAAATGAATCCTAATAAATGTATCGCTGCATGGCAGAATCTGATTTTGCCATGACAGGATATATTTACCCTTTTATTATAGAGGCGGTTAGGTTCCGCCAATTGCAAGGCGAGCAAATGTCGCCGAAATGTTTTCTATTGGAGGCACTATTAGAGTGCCAAATTATCCAAATATCTCAAAGAAATTCTAAAGTCGAATTCTGTCTTTATTTACAAATAGTACCGGTATTTATGTGAAAATACTTAGATTATTTCGGAAAGTCTTCAAAACTTTAACAACTCTGATTGGTTGAACTCTCATTGGTCGCTGCCAAGATTTATTGAAAATATACTTATTGTTTTTATTTTGTTTTTGTTTAACCTTGTACTTGGTCTCTGATTCTTTAACGTCAGTGAACCCAAAAATGCTACGCATGGATTTCTGCAGCGGCGGTACAACAAATGCACAGCGAGCGGTCATTCACTTAGAGAATACTCAAATTGCAGTTTCGAGTGAACGGCCAAACGCTGTTGACAAAAAAAAAAGGTTTGTTTACGAAAGTGGTGAGTGATGTAGGTAAATATGTATGTATGTGCGTCTGTATTTTACATATGTTTATGGCACGCACTACACCTCCACTCTTTAAAAAAATTTTTTTTATTTCTCAAAGAAAGAAAAATTTTGGAATTGTGAAGACTTTCCTTAACTCTAGGTCTTAAATACTAATTATTTGATTATAATAGAATTATTTATGGTTTATGTTGATTATGTTCTATTCAATGTATTCTACAATCTGTTAGCTTACATATATTTTTTTTAAATTGGTATTGTGTATAGTTTTAACTTTGTTTTTAATTTAATTTTACTATTCACATTATCAGTGTCTACAATTTCAAATGGACCGTCGTAAAGACTTTGTAATTTCTTATTATTTTCTTTTCTTAATAATACTAAATCTCCTTTTTTAAAATTTATTTTGTTCAGTTTCTTATCATAATTTTTCTTTTGCTTTTCTTTTGATGTGGTTAATAGTTCTTTTGCCGTATTATGGGCATAGTGCAGTTTTGTTTTTAATTCTGTCATATAATTATCTAAGTCATCGATTTTTGGTTTTGTTTTTGTTAACATTTCATTTGGTATAGTAGCTAAGCGTCCGAATATCATTTCGAAGGGTGTATAATTTGTTTCAGTGTGTGGAGTTGTGTTGTATGGAAACGCATAGTACGGTATCCATGTATCCCAATCTAAGTTATTAGTGAATGATCTCATGTATTCATTAAGTACTCTTTGATTTCTTTCTACTGTACCTATAGTCTGGTGGTGGTATGGTGTTGAGGTTTTGTGCGATATCTTTAAAAATTTACAAATGTTTGAAAAAAGTTCATTAGTGAATTCTGTCCCTTTGTTTGTCTTAATAGTTTAAAATGTACCATGTTTGAGGATTATTTTCTCAACTAAAGTTTTGGCTATTTCCTTCGCTTCTTTTGTTTCCATGGGGTGGGCTTCTACATATTTTGATAATTCACATTGTGCAGTTAATATATATTTGTACTTATTTGATATGGGTAAAGGGCCTACGGTGTCTATTGTTATAACATCAAAAGTTCTATTTGGTGTATCTGTTATCATTAGTTCGTCTTTTGTATGTTTGACTGTTTTGTTTTTACTGCATTTTTTGCATTTATTTATAAATTGTTTTACGATTTTATTCATGTTTTTCCATACATACTTTTGTTTTAACTTCGCGATTGTTCTTTTTATTCCATTGTGACCTCTATGTGGAGTAATATGATATTCGTTGATTAATTTTTCTTGCTTCGTCTTACCGTTTATTTGGTTTGGCGGTTCATATATTGATATGTATATCGGTTTATATCTTCCAGCATTAATGTTTTTTTATAGTTTCATTGAACTTTAATGTTAACTTATTACTTTTTAAATATTTAAATATGATATCATTGTTTGCAAGCGCCAATTTTTCTATTTTATGCCGATTCATTGAATGTATTAGTTTCTCCCATACTGACTCTAAAGTCTTGGCGTTGGGATTATCGCTAATCAATACTCTTAATTCTTCTTTGTTAATTTCTATTCTTGGCCGGATTTTATATGCTTGTGTTTTTTTTGCGTACGACTTTCTTTTATGAGCTCAAATTTTAATTTCTTTAGGTTTCTAATATCAGAAATGGAGATACAGTTCCACATATAGAGTTGATCAGGCTCTTGTGTTGTTGTATCGGCAGTCTGTAATTCCTTCTTTATACTCTTCTTCTTCATATTTCTTGTTATTACGTCAATAGTAGGTATCATTTCTTTTAGTGTATTTGAATCTAATATAATTCTTGATAGCGCGTCCGCATTTGTATTTAGTTTTCCTTGCTTAAATATTATCTTAAAGTCATGATCCATTAAATCTATTCTTATTCTGGTCATTCTACTCGAGGGATTTTTATTTGTAAAAAGTGATACTAATGGTCTGTGATCTGTTACTACAGTAAATTCTTTTCCATATAAGTAGGGTTGAAAGTGGTTTATTCCATAATGTATAGCTAATAGTTCCTTTTCAATAACTGGCTTATTAATTTCATGTTTATTTAGAGATCTACTATTGGAATTGGGAGATATTTACCTATTTTACCCTGTGAGAGTATCGCGCCTAACGCATAATTAGAAGCATCAGTTGTTAATATGAATTCTTTATCCATGTATGGATATTTTAGTATTGGAGGTTCAGTTATTAACTT
Organism: Physocephala rufipes; assembly: GCA_963966595.1. Taxonomy (NCBI): domain Eukaryota; kingdom Metazoa; phylum Arthropoda; class Insecta; order Diptera; family Conopidae; genus Physocephala; species Physocephala rufipes. The sequence continues at coordinate 15,969 of CAWZZZ010000170.1, forward strand.
TTGTAGGGTTTCAAATGCTTCTTGACATTCAGTAGTCCAAAAGAATTGTGTATTTTTCTTTAGTAAGTTGTTTAATGGTTTTGCTATTTTTGCGAAATCTTTTACAAACCTTCTGTAATAGTTGCAGAAAGTTTGTTGGTACTGGATAACTTTTAACTGTTTTACTTTTGTCTGGGTCGGCAGTTACACCATTTGGGGTTATTAAATGTCCAAGGTATACAACTTCGGATTTTAATAATTGGCACTTTAATGGATTCAGTTTTAAGTTGTATTTTTCTAGTCTTTCAAATGTCGTGTATAAATTTTGAATGTGGTGTTGTAGTGAGCATCCGAATACTATTATGTCATCTACATATAAAAATGCATTGGAATCTAGTCCAGCTAATGCCATTATCAACATCCGTTGAAAACTATTCGAAGATATTTTTAGTCCAAAAGGGAGTCTTTTGAATTGGAATTGTCCGTTATTGGTTGAAAAAGCAGTTAATGGTCTTGAGGATTTTTCAAGTTCGATTTGGTGGAAAGAGCTTGTCATATCGAGTGTCGAAAAATATCTTGCTCTGCCGATTTTGTCTAGTACGTCGTCCAATCTTGTCAAAGGGAACTTGTCGTTCGCTATTTTTTGTTTAGCTGTCTGTAGTCTACTACAAGTCTTCATTTTTTTGTGTCGTCAGTAGTTTTTTTTTTGGTACAATTAATAATGGTGAATTGTAAGGGCTTATTGAAGGTTCAATGATATTTGATCTTTGTAATTTTTCTACTTCAGTATTAGTGATGTCTTTTTGCGTAAGGGGTAGACGATAATTTTTTATGTATACCGGGCTATGGTCTATTAAGTCAATTTTTTGTTTGTAAAAATTGTTTACAGTTAATAATTCGTCATCTAAATGGAAAATGTTCTGGAATTGCTCACATATGTTTAGAATTTCTTGTTTGGCTGTGTTGTCGGAAGAATCTAACTGTAATTTATTTTTTAATGTATTCCATCTGGTATCAGATTGTTGTTTTTTGTTTGACACTAGTAGTTATAATAGGATGGTTCACGGCCAACTAAAACTGGGAGCTATCTTACTGTATGTGGTTGTTGTTGTTGTTGTTGTTGGGAGCTATCTTACTGTATGTGGTTGTTGTAGTATATTGTTGTTGTTGTTGTTGGGAGCTATCTTACTGTATGTGGTTGTTGTAGTATATTGTTGTTGTTGTAGGGTGGTATCTTACTGTATGTGGTTGTTGTAGTATTTGAGTTACACTCAAAATAGTGTAACATAAGGCTTTTCTATTGCAGTCCGTCAGTTAGCTATGCCTGTCCATTGTCATTCGTTTGTTGATATTTTATTAGGTAATAAAAATATTTTTATGATTTCAAAATTCGGCCCTTCGTTTTCGTTTGTTGGTGATATTTTATTAGGTAATAAAAAATATTTTTATGATTTCAAAATTCGGCCCTTCGTTTGGATGGGGAATTCTATAAAGTCAACAATTAGTTTGCCTAATTGCCTAGATCGATTTGCAGTGTGGTTGTTGTAGGTCATTAGTAAAATTCAAACTTGTTGGTGAGAAGGGGGCGATGGAACCTATAAATATTTTCATATTCTTGAATCGAGTTGATGACTTTTTATCTAAACAAAAAGGAAATGTACTTGACGAGCATCTCAGTGAAATTCACCAATGCTGTGAGAAGTTGTGTTTTTATGAGCATCAAGTATTATTAGATACGAATAATGGGAACCATTTCAACAATTGCTGCTGGTCTTCAACACAATGTTTTGAAGGACCTGACACGTGTGCTTGCTACATGCTGAAACATGATGTTGTTAGAATCAATAAATTAATGTCATTATATAATAGATTGAATAGAACCTAAACTGTTGGAAAAAATAAAAAAAACATTTTTTATGTGATGAATTTACGATTGCTTTTTATTTTATTTAATTTAAATTTTCTTTTGTCTTACAGTATATGATGTATTTGATTACAGTTTTACAGCCAACTATCAGTTTTACCTACTCGTATTTTTATTGTCTACATCATCTATGTTAAAGTGTTGAGAGTGACCTTAAGTAGGGTCGCCGCATATTATAGGGTATGTATTGATGCAATACCAAAAAGTGTAACATGAGAGTCACGAGATTCGCAAATTGTATCATTTTCAAATTTGATTTGTTGCAGACAAAGAGATGGTTCTCCTTGCAATCTGTTATTGCTCCTTCATTTCATGCTCGTAAATTGTTTGCGTTGACAGAGTAAATGAGCCCACCGGCTTGAGGACAGACGGATGAACGACCAAAGCATTTGAGAGATTTAAGTTTCGTTTATTTGGGTTCAAACTTTATTTCATTACGAGTTTCGTCGTTGCGACAAACATCGATTGTCATAAAAGACTCAAATTTCAAAGAAGAGTAAAAAGAAGTGAATGGACAATATAATATACAATTAAAGGAATTCACGTCTTACATGTGGATAACTATTATTTTGCTCAACTGGAAAATTGTTTGCTCTTCAAAATAATGTTGTTTTTTCAATAGCTTCTTCTCTTCTGCTGCTTCTTCTCTTCTGCTGTTTCTTCTCTTTTACTCTATAATTGATTCCAAGTCTACACGAAAACAATTTTTGTTAAGCGTGTTTCGTAACGCATGCGCGTTGAATATTATTGATTGATACCGGTTTAGCGATGAGGGGCAAAACGGGTCATTCGTTCATTCATAAACTCGAAGCGGATACAGATTTCATTCATGAATTCGTAAAAAAAAACCAATAGTGGTCTTTGTGTTGGCAACATTCGTAGTGGTTTTCATTGGGTTTGTTTTACCAGATACCAGATCAATCAGATACCAGATCAATCAGATAGCAGATCAACCAGATAGCAGATCAATCAGATCAGATACCAGATCAAATCAGATACCAGATCAGATCAGATAGCAGATCACCCAGATAGCAGATCAATCAGATCAGATCAGATAGCAGATCAACTTGATATAGAAGAAACCATCAAATTGAAATATGGATGAAAGAATACTTAAGGACATTATAAAAACGAGGAACGTTTTGAGAAAAAAATTCAATAGTATAAAATTAAATGAAGCTGATATGAATAAAAGATTAGAAGAGACTTTTAATCCCATTACAAAACCTCTAAAGGAGATAGTTAAATACTCAAAATTAAAAGATATGTTAAAAAATAATAACAAGAACAAAAAACAACTCTTTTTAAAAACTAGTACACCATTTAAAGCAAAAAGAGAAAAATATTTCAAGGACGAGACTGTGAACACCATTGTCGATAGCAATGGCTGGATGGATCGATGGATCGACGGTTCGATGGATCGATGTATCTGTTGATCCATCGATCAACAGATACATCGATCCATCGAACCGTCGATCCATCGATCCATCCAGCCATTGCTATCGACAATGGTGTTCACAGTCTCGTCCTTGAAATATTTTTCTCTTTTTGCTTTAAATGGTGTACTAGTTTTTAAAAAGAGTTGTTTTGTGTTCTTGTTATTATTTTTTAACATATCTTTTAATTTTGAGTATTTAACTATCTCCTTTAGAGGTTTTGTAATGGGATTAAAAGTCTCTTCTAATCTTTTATTCATATCAGCTTCATTTAATTTTATACTATTGAATTTTTTTCTCAAAACGTTCCTCGTTTTTATAATGTCCTTAAGTATTCTTTCATCCATATTTCAATTTGATGGTTTCTTCTATATCAAGTTGATCTGCTATCTGATCTGATCTGATTGATCTGCTATCTGGTTGATCTGCTATCTGATCTGATCTGGTATCTGATTTGATCTGGTATCTGATCTGATTGATCTGCTATCTGGTTGATCTGCTATCTGATTGATCTGGTATCTGATTGATCTGGTATCTGGTAAAACAAACCCAATGAAAACCACTACGAATGTTGCCAACACAAAGACCACTATTGGTTTTTTTTACGAATTCATGAATGAAATCTGTATCCGCTTCGAGTTTATGAATGAACGAATGACCCGTTTTGCCCCTCATCGCTAAACCGGTATCAATCAATAATATTCAACGCGCATGCGTTACGAAACACGCTTAACAAAAATTGTTTTCGTGTAGACTTGGAATCAATTATAGAGTAAAAGAGAAGAAACAGCAGAAGAGAAGAAGCAGCAGAAGAAAAGAAGCTATTGAAAAAACAACATTATTTTGAAGAGCAAACAATTTTCCAGTTGAGCAAAATAATAGTTATCCACATGTAAGACGTGAATTCCTTTAATTGTATATTATATTGTCCATTCACTTCTTTTTACTCTTCTTTGAAATTTGAGTCTTTTATGACAATCGATGTTTGTCGCAACGACGAAACTCGTAATGAAATAAAGTTTGAACCCAAATAAACGAAACTTAAATCTCTCAAATGCTTTGGTCGTTCATCCGTCTGTCCTCAAGCCGGTGGGCTCATTTACTCTGTCAACGCAAACAATTTACGAGCATGAAATGAAGGAGCAATAACAGATTGCAAGGACAACCATCTCTTTGTCTGCAACAAATCAAATTTGAAAATGATACAATTTGCGAATCTCGTGACTCTCATGTTACACTTTTTGGTATTGCATCAATACATACCCTATAATATGCGGCGACCCTACTTAAGGTCACTCTCAACACTTTAACATAGATGATGTAGACAATAAAAATACGAGTAGGTAAAACTGATAGTTGGCTGTAAAACTGTAATCAAATACATCATATACTGTAAGACAAAAGAAAATTTAAATTAAATAAAATAAAAAGCAATCGTAAATTCATCACATAAAAAATGTTTTTTTATTTTTTCCAACAGTTTAGGTTCTATTCAATCTATTATATAATGACATTAATTTATTGATTCTAACAACATCATGTTTCAGCATGTAGCAAGCACACGTGTCAGGTCCTTCAAAACATTGTGTTGAAGACCAGCAGCAATTGTTGAAATGGTTCCCATTATTCGTATCTAATAATACTTGATGCTCATAAAAACACAACTTCTCACAACATTGGTGAATTTCACTGAGATGCTCGTCAAGTACGTTTCCTTTTTGTTTAGATAAAAAGTCATCAACTCGATTCAAGAATATGAAAATATTTATAGGTTCCATCGCCCCCTTCTCACCAACAAGTTTGAATTTTACTAATGACCTACAACAACCACACTGCAAATCGATCTAGGCAATTAGGCAAACTAATTGTTGACTTTATAGAATTCCCCATCCAAACGAAGGGCCGAATTTTGAAATCATAAAAATATTTTTTATTACCTAATAAAATATCACCAACAAACGAAAACGAAGAGCCGAATTTTGAAATCATAAAAATATTTTTATTACCTAATAAAATATCAACAAACGAATGACAAAGGACAGGCATAGCTAACTGACGGACTGCAATAGAAAAGTCTTATGTTACACTATTTTGAGTGTAACTCAAATACTACAACAACCACATACAGTAAGATACCACCCTACAACAACAACAATATACTACAACAACCACATACAGTAAGATAGCTCCCAACAACAACAACAACAATATACTACAACAACCACATACAGTAAGATAGCTCCCAACAACAACAACAACAATATACTACAACAACCACATACAGTAAGATAGCTCCCAACAACAACAACAATAACAACAGCAATATACTACAACAACCACATACAGTAAGATAGCTCCCAACAACAACAACAACAATATACTACAACAACCACATACAGTAAGATAGCTCCCTACAACAACAACAATATACTACAACAACCACATACAGTAAGATAGCTCCCAACAACAACAACAACAATATACTACAACAACCACATACAGTAAGATAGCTCCCAACAACAACAACAATAACAACAGCAATATACTACAACAACCACATACAGTAAGATAGCTCCCAACAACAACAACAACAATATACTACAACAACCACATACAGTAAGATAGCTCCCAACAACAACAACAATATACTACAACAACCACATACAGTAAGATAGCTCCCAACAACAACAACAACAACAACCACATACAGTAAGATAGCTCCCAGTTTTAGTTGGCCGTGAACCATCCTATTATAACTACTTACATCCGCTAATTCCTCTAGCAGCTCGACAAACTCAAGTGGGTCCATCCTGTCGTCAAAACGGACGTCCCAATTGCGTATCTGATTCATAATGCTGCTATAGAATACTGGAGACGGATCTAGTTGAGTTGGATGTTGAATGCAGGGGTTAGATTGAAACGTATGTGACGTTTTCGGAGCTGTGAGTTGACTTACAGGATGACCTGCCAATGTTGATGGACCAAGAGCTGGTGATGAACTACGGGCGTACAAGCATTCCAATTCCTTCAAGCGCTCTATTTGTTCTGGCTTGAGATCTTCTCCAGTTGCAAATGCTGAAAATGCGCCTCTAAACTAAACTCTTTCATTAGTTTCACCAGTTCCTCACGTTTGAGGGCGACGATCCATCGTTTAACCATGTTGTACCGTGTTACTTAGTTTTGCCACAGGTGTTCAATGTCGAGTTGCTCTTTATTTACGCGCAGTTTTTCTCTTTCTTTACTTGTTGTTATTTCTTATTCTTTGCTTGTACTTGTTGTATAACCTTGTTAGCGCGTCCCTGCTCGGGCGCCACTTGAAACGACCTTTTAGCCTCGGTCACCTAGAGGCGGTGTTTCTTTATTAGGTCCGTGGACCTTGTCTATAGCTGAGGTAGGCCCAGGGCTGTCCAGGTTCGAATATTCAAGAAAATTTATTAAATGATGGGACCAGTGTAAGCTGTTGTTTAACACATTTATTTTCAAAATCTAATTATTATCGACTAATTAGATTATGGCTAACAAGGTGTCTTAATTCTAGTAATCTTTACAAGCTATTCTGTGATACTGTTGTACATCCAAGGTTTTGATGTAAACACAAAACAACGTTTCTAAGTGGTGGTGTTTAACTTCGACAAAAGGTGACTTTGATGCGTAGAAAGACTGCGTGGATAACTTCGATGAAACAAAACTTTGCTTCGACGCTTGGATAAACTTCGTCTGTTGCTTGGATAAACTTTGTTGGAAAAAGTATAACTCTGTTGCTTAGATAAACTACGTCGACTAAGAAATTTTCTTGGGGAAAAACTCTGTTGCTTGGATAAACTTCGTTGATTAAGAAATTTTCTTAAAGGAAAAAAACTGGCGTTGTTGTGGCAATGAAAACTGTTCCCCAGGCTGGCAATCGTGTGTTTGGCTATGTATTCTAACACGTTCGCGCTTACTATGCGATTTCCTTGAAGCTTAATTTAGCTTGCTACTTGCTTGATTCTACACAAAAGAAACACAATTTGATTACGCGTGGGCTGCGAGCGGGACCGCCGGATCGTTGGCAAGAGGAGTACCTAACGAGAGAAGAGGGTGAGGAGGTGGGAGCGGGTGCGGGAAAGAGACAACAACTGCTTTCCCGTGAGGGCAAATGCACTGATCCATTGGACCGGCAGTTCGCACTCTCAGGTGCGTTGCATCGGCAACCAGGAAACGATCCATCGGACCATCCCTTTGAAGCTTCGGCAACGAAAGCGGCTGTTGAAAGAGAGGAGATGGGAGCGGGTGCGGGAAAGAGACAACAACTGCTTACCCGTGAGCGCAAATGAAATGATCCATTGGACCGGCAATTCGCACTCTCAGGTGCGTTGCGTCGGCAACCAGGAAACGATCCATTGGACCATCCCTTTGAAGCTTCGGCAACGAGAGCGGCTGCAGAAAGAGAGGAGATGGGAGCGGGTGCGGGAAAGAGACAACAACTGCTTACCCGTGAGCGCAAATGAACTGGTCCATTGGACCGGCAATTCGCACTCTCAGGTGCGTTGCGTCGGCAACCAGAAAACGATCCATCGGACCATCCCTTTGAAGCTTCGGCAACGAGAGCGGCTGCAGAAAGAGAGGAGATGGGAGCGGGTGCGGGAAAGAGACAACAACTGCTTACCCGTGAGCGCAAATGAACTGATCCATTGGACCGGTAATTCGCACTCTCAGGTGCGTTGCGTCGGCAAACAGGAAACGATCCATCGGACCATCTCTTTGAAGCTTCGGCAACGAGAGCGGCTGCAGAAAGAGAGGAGATGGGAGCGGGTGCGGGAAAGAGACAACAACTGCTTACCCGTGGGCGCAAATGAACTGATCCATTGGACCGGCAATTCGCACTCTCAGGTGCGTTGCGTCGGCAGCCAGGAAACGATCCATCGGGCCATCCCTTTGAAGCTTCGGTAACGAGAGCGGCTACAGAAAGAGAGGAGATGGGATCGGGTGCGGGAAAGAGACAACAACTGCTTACCCGTGAGCGCAAATGCACTGATCCATTGGACCGGCAATTCAAACCCTCAGGTGCGTTGCGTCGGCAACCAGGAAACGATCCATCGGACCATACCTTTGAAGCTTCGGCAACGAAAGCGGCTGTAGAAAGAGAGGAGATGGGAGCGGGTGCGGGAAAGAGACAACAACTGCTTACCCGTGAGCGCAAATGAACTGATCCATTGGACCGGCAATTCGCACTCTCAGGTGCGTTGCGTCGGCAACCAGGAAACGATCCATTGGACCATCCCTTTGAAGCTTCGGCAACGAGAGCGGCTGCAGAAAGAGAGGAGATGGGAGCGGGTGCGGGAAAGAGACAACAACTGCTTACCCGTGAGCGCAAATGAACTGATCCATTGGACCGGCAATGCATATATATATATATATATATATATATATATATATATATATATATATATATATATATATATATATATATATATATATATATATATATATATATATATATATATATATATATATATATATATATATATATATATATATATATATATATATATATATATATATATATATATATATATATATATATATATATATATATATATATATATATATATATATATATATATATATATATATATATATATATATATATATATATATATATATATATATATATATATATATATATATATATATATATATATATATATATATATATATATATATATATATATATATATATATATATATATATATATATATATATATATATATATATATATATATATATATATATATATATATATATATATATATATATATATATATATATATATATATATATATATATATATATATATATATATATATATATATATATATATATATATATATATATATATATATATATATATATATATATATATATATATATATATATATATATATATATATATATATATATATATATATATATATATATATATATATATATATATATATATATATATATATATATATATATATATATATATATATATATATATATATATATATATATATATATATATATATATATATATATATATATATATATATATATATATATATATATATATATATATATATATATATATATATATATATATATATATATATATATATATATATATATATATATATATATATATATATATATATATATATATATATATATATATATATATATATATATATATATATATATATATATATATATATATATATATATATATATATATATATATATATATATATATATATATATATATATATATATATATATATATATATATATATATATATATATATATATATATATATATATATATATATATATATATATATATATATATATATATATATATATATATATATATATATATATATATATATATATATATATATATATATATATATATATATATATATATATAATATATAATAT
>CAWZZZ010000171.1:0-39090 GCA_963966595.1 Physocephala rufipes
ATATATATATATATATATATATATATATATATATATATATATATATATATATATATATATATATATATATATATATATATATATATATATATATATATATATATATATATATATATATATATATATATATATATATATATATATATATATATATATATATATATATATATATATATATATATATATATATATATATATATATATATATATATATATATATATATATATATATATATATATATATATATATATATATATATATATATATATATATATATATATATATATATATATATATATATATATATATATATATATATATATATATATATATATATATATATATATATATATATATATATATATATATATATATATATATATATATATATATATATATATATATATATATATATATATATATATATATATATATATATATATATATATATATATATATATATATATATATATATATATATATATATATATATATATATATATATATATATATATATATATATATATATATATATATATATATATATATATATATATATATATATATATATATATATATATATATATATATATATATATATATATATATATATATATATATATATATATATATATATATATATATATATATATATATATATATATATATATATATATATATATATATATATATATATATATATATATATATATATATATATATATATATATATATATATATATATATATATATATATATATATATATATATATATATATATATATATATATATATATATATATATATATATATATATATATATATATATATATATATATATATATATATATATATATATATATATATATATATATATATATATATATATATATATATATATATATATATATATATATATATATATATATATATATATATATATATATATATATATATATATATATATATATATATATATATATATATATATATATATATATATATATATATATATATATATATATATATATATATATATATATATATATATATATATATATATATATATATATATATATATATATATATATATATATATATATATATATATATATATATATATATATATATATATATATATATATATATATATATATATATATATATATATATATATATATATATATATATATATATATATATATATATATATATATATATATATATATATATATATATATATATATATATATATATATATATATATATATATATATATATATATATATATATATATATATATATATATATATATATATATATATATATATATATATATATATATATATATATATATATATATATATATATATATATATATATATATATATATATATATATATATATATATATATATATATATATATATATATATATATATATATATATATATATATATATATATATATATATATATATATATATATATATATATATATATATATATATATATATATATATATATATATATATATATATATATATATATATATATATATATATATATATATATATATATATATATATATATATATATATATATATATGAAGAAGTTTCCTTCTTTTTTTTGAAATGCGCCCTAATGAACAACGAAGCTGTAGAGCCGTTTTCACAATGTTCGGTTAAGTGCTAACCGGGAGTTTAACCGCAGGTTAGAAAAAATTTCGTTTTCACAATGTCCGGTTGAGCGAATCTTCCGGTTAAACTCTCAGTTAATTTAACCGACACCTGGGGTTCGGTTTAACTTAAAGATTTCATTGAATTTGTCAGTTGCCACTGCATGAAGGATTTCATTCTTGTAAAAAAGTTTACAGTCAACAATGTTTTCGTCAAATAAATTGGAACCAATTCAGAATAGGGGTGCGAGATCCTTTTTAGGGAAACTTTTTCTACCGTTATTTTTCGCTATCAGAAACGTAATTAAATAAAAATTTTGTTGAGATCGCCCGAATTATAGTTCTTTACAGGATTCCAAACAACCGTGTTCTTTGGTTAGCAGAAAAATATTATATTCTTTATTTAAAAATCTTCGCTTTTATATATTTTTCAGATATTCAAAAAAGGTACTATTATTACTATTATCATACAAATAAGAAAAAGGGTACAATATGTTTTTATGGTGCAATAAAATATTGTCTGAGGATCCTTAATGAAGGCGCCGTCTCATGTTGATTGCATACGGGTATTGTTTGCATACGGGTATTGTTTGCAGCAGACGGGTCGACCATGTGTTCGTCGTAGACAATTGTAATAATTAGACATTAGGCGACTGTGAAGATTTGGGCGCCGATGGTAATTCCTCCCCCTTTAGAATGAAGCGGTGGCCTTAATATCCATTGAGGCTGTAGCGGAATTGAGTCCGGGATGATGTCTTCTGTCTTTTGTTTCCGGGTCCTCACAAGATTAATCTACACTGAAAACTTAAGCGAAACTTCGAAATACTCCCATTATTTGCCATGATTGGATTGTATGACAAGGTGGATAATAGTGGGATTTGGAAAAAAATTTGAAAAAAAATTCAAAGATGGTATTATATAAAAACAAATATAGAGGTAGTCGAATCACTATTTGTATCCAGTTCGCGTTTTATATTTTGTAATTATGTTTATGATATTTCCAATATTTTGTAGTGAGTATTTTATTTATTGATTTTTTTCTTAATCTGGACTTATGTATTTTCTGATTTTTTGCGGTTATTACGGTAACATTTTTATTAATTTTCATCTTTTGCTTTGAAAATCTTGGTGATAATTTATTTCTTCCACATTCTTTTCTAAATATTGTTTCGTTCTCATCCCTATCCTCGGGATGTTCCCTTTTTTCGTTTTGCTTGTCTATTATTTTGTTCATTACTGATGCAATTCTTTCTTTAATTAAAGGATATATTTTTGACTTATATTTATTTGTTTTTCTAAATATTCATGTTCATTACTAAATTCTATAGTTTTGTTAAAACTGGAGCTTCTACCATAAAATAATTCGAATTGAGTAAATTTTGTTGTGGAGTGAATTGAATTATTATATGTAATTATAACTTCTGTTAGAATATCTTCGTGTGCTAATTCTAATTTGAGTTCTTTGTATTTTGAAGTAATTATTCTATATGCTTCCGTAAGTGTAGAGTGTAACCGTTCAACTGGCGAATTGCTTGTCGTTTGTTGATATGATGTATAATGTAGTTTTATTTGGTATTGTTTACAAAAGTCTTTAAATATGTTTGCTGTGAATTCTGAACCTAAATCGCAGACAATTTTAGTTGGTATTCCGTGAAGACTAATAAAATGTTTAAGACTTTTTACAATGGATAAGCTATTTCTGTTTTGTAAATTGTATGCAGAGGCAAATTTTGAAAATTTGTCAATCATAGTTAAAATGTTGTGCTTGTTAATAGTATAGATATCAATGTGAATGATGTCTAAAGGTTTGTCGGGTATTTCAGTTTTCTGGAATTTTAACTTTGGAGGGTGTCTGTCGTATTTTAATGTGTTACATGTATCACAATTTTTGATGGTTTGGATAATTTTGTTTTTCATATAGGGGAAATAAAATTTTCTTTTAAGGTGTAATAATGTCTCGTCAATTCCTCTGTGGTTGCTGTTAATATGATAATCATAAATTACTTTGTCTTGTTCATCATTTTCTTTGATGTCTATTAAAATTTCCGTAGATCTTATTACTTTAATGCTCTTATTATGAGCAAAATACTTTGAATATGTTTGTTGTACCAGGCGAAATGTTTTATTATCCGTGAAAATCGCTGTAAGTTTATTGGGTGGTACAAATTCCTTAAATATTTTAAAAATTATTTCTGTTGTGAAGCCAAGTTTCCTAATTATTCTTCTTTGTTTGTTTTTAAATATATTTTCAACTGAATTAAAAGAGTTTGTCTGTGATTTTTCTAAAATTATTTGAATATTAAATTCGTTTAATGGTTTTTCAGAGATATAAATTCCATCATTTAAGTCTTCTTCCGCAGAATGTATTGTAGTACCATTTGTGGCTAAAGCTATGGATTCCGTGTCATTTATATTTATTTCGATGTCATGTTTCCGTTGGTTTTTGTCAAATTTGGTATTATTGTCCACTCTTATTCTGCTAAGGGCATCAGCATTTGTATTTAGTGTACCACGTTTGTAAACAATTTCATAATCAAATTCTTCTAATTTTAATCTCCACCTAACTAGTTTGGAATTTGGTTCTTTTAGATTCATGATCCATGTTAAAGGTTTATGATCAGTTATAATTTTAAATTTATGTCCGAAAAGATAAGGTCGGTATTTCGTTGCCCATACGATTGCTAAAAGTTCCTTTTCTATAGTGGAATAGTTTATTTCAGTATCAGTAAGAGTTCTACTAGCATAACATATTGGTTTGTCACTACCTATAGGACCCTGAGAAAGAATGGCACCTAGAGCAAAATTGCTAGCATCAGTTGTTAAAAGAAAAGGTTTACTAAAATTGGGATACTGCAATATTGGATCGTTGCTTAAAAGTTCCTTGCACATTTCGAATGATTTTATGTACCGCTCGTTTAGTTCTATGCTTCTACCTTTTTTTAAGCATTCAGTTAGTGGTTTAACAATTTTGGCAAAATCTTTAATAAATTTTCTGTAGTATCCTAGAAGTCCTAAAAAGGCTTTAATTTCTTTTTCTGTTTTTGGAATCGGGAAATTTTTTATTACTTTAATTTTCTCTGGATTAGGTTTAACTCCGTCTGTTGATACGATGTGCCCTAAAAAAGCTATTTCTTTGTGCAAAAATTCGCATTTATCTAATTGTATTTTAAAATTAGAGGAACGCAACCTTTCAAAAACCTTCTTTAAATTTACAATATGCTCTTGTAGAGAAGTGGAGAAAATAATGATATCGTCCAAATAAACCAAGCAAATATTGCCTTGTAGATCTTTTAAAACATTATCCATAACTCGTTGAAAGGTAGAAGGTGCATTTTTTAATCCAAATGGCATCCTTATAAACTCGTAATGTCCGTTTTCAACTGTAAAAGCGGCTTTTGGTATATCTCTCGTGTGCATTTCTATTTGATGAAAATCGTTTGCGAGGTCGAGTGTTGTAAAATACATAGAACGTCCTAATTTATCAAGTATTTCCGTTATGTTGGGTATGGGGTATCTGTCTGAAATAGTTTTTTCATTGAGTTTACTGTAATCTGTAACTAAACGCCATTTCTGCTTCCCACTAGCATCTTTCTTTTTCGGAACGATCCAGACTGGGGAGCTCCATGGTGAATAGCTTGAACGTATAATTCCTTGATCTAACATAGTATTTATTTGTTTTCGAACTTCTTCTTTGTGTACATACGGATATCTATATGATTTTGTATATATTGGTGCTTCGTCTGTTGTAGGTATATTATGCTTTATTTGATTAGAAAAAGTTAATTTGTCTCCTTCTTTATAAAATATATCCTTATACTCATAGCATGCTTTTAAGAGTGCCTTTTCTTCTTCTTTATTAAGATGAGATGTACGGAGTAATTGCTTTAAATTAATTAGTAATTGCTTTAAATTAGGAAATTATGCGTTAAATTTGTGTATTCGCAGTTCAAGTTATTTATTTCAATAAATTCGGATTTCGAATAAGGGAAAGCATTTAGTTCTTGATCGATATAACCGATAAGTTCCTCATTTGTGTTATTATTAATTTCAACCATACCATGCCAATCTTTTGAAGTATATATACCTTCTGATATATATAGTCCAGGTTTTAGTTGTGTCTCTTCAATGAAAATCTCTCCACAATTGACATTGACTGGAGTTTTAATAACTGTTTTGGACTTTGGTGAAATACAATATGTGTAGTTACGTTTAAACAAAAGATTATTGATCGAATTTCTTGTAATTAAAGTGTTATTGCTTAAATCGATTCTTGCATTTAACTGAGCTAATAAATATATTCCTAAAAGTCCATCAAAATAATTATGAAATTTAAATAATATGAATTTAAACTGACCACGCTCTTTAAATTCAGGGAAAATTGGTAATATCGTCTCTTTATTAAGTATGTGTTTACTAAGGATTGTTTGGATTGTGATGGGTTTGCAATCTAATTGTTTAGAGGAGTGTATAAATTCTGGATTTATAAATGAAGATGATGCTCCTGTGTCAATTAGAAATTTAAGAGGACGGCTAAATGTTGTGGTAACTTGTATGTAAGGAAGGGAAAATCCGTGGGTATTCACGTCTATGTAACCTGTAGCTCGTTTCTGTAACTGAATCGAAAAGTTTTTCGATTCCCGTGACGTCAGTTCGATTCGATTGAAAGTTTTCGATTATGAAATGTTTACTGTTTCTGTAACAACAAATCGAAAAGAAGGCTGTTACGATTTGGTAATGACATATTAATCGAAAAGAAACAAATGGAATATGAAACAACTGTCAACTTTAAAAATAAATTTTATAATTTAAACAAAAAATTTTTAAGATCAATAAGATAATTTCCCTTTTGAATAATTTTGTGAATTTTGAAGAAGGATGGATGAAATATTGCTTTATTTCCATGCAGTTGAACATGATAGGCGTAATATGCTGAGAATCCGGCGAAGGCAGTTAAGAGATTCTTCAGATCCTTTTCAAATTCCTGAATCTCGATTCGTGGAGCTCTTCAGACTTTCCAAAGAAGCAGCAAGTCATTTGCTCAATGGGATCTCTCCTTTTTTAAATAAGGGAATAAGGAGAACCTTTATTCCGAATTCGTTGCGACTTTGTGCAGTGCTACATTTTTATGCGACCGTCAGTTTTCTGCGAGATATAGACCAAGACTTTTTGTGCCCAATGAGCAAAACTATGATTTGTCGCATAATTCGCCAAATTACTAAAGTAATTCAGGATAAATTAATGCATAAATACATACGATTTCCACACTCGCCAGAAATTAAACGGAACATTCAGAGGAGGTTCATTTAAAATGCTACAAATAGATTTCAATCATTAATTAACGCATAATCTCTACAGGTTCTTTACAACTTCAGGTTTTCCTGGTGTAATAGGTGCCATTGATTGCACCCATATTAAAATAAAAAAGCCTTCTCTCAATGTGGAATATTCCTATATAAATCGCAAAGGATACTTTTCAAAAAACGTCCAAATAATATGCGATTATGACCTAGAAATATTAGGATGCAATGCTAGGTATGGAGGCAGTACACACGACGCCTTTATTTGGGAAAGCAGCATGATAAAATCATTTCTCCACCGGGAGTATAATGAACACCGATCCGACGGTTGGTTAATTGGTGATTCTGGCTATCCTCTACAACCATGGCTAATGACTCCTTATCGTACTGTGGAAAATGCTGGACATGGTGCATTTAACGATGCCCACAGTAAGGCCAGAAATTGCGTAGAGCGATTAAATGGAGTTTTAAAAAAGGTTTTAGGCTGTCTGTCACATGAACGTGGACTGATGATGGGCCCTGCTTTCGCCGGCTCAATTATAAATGCCTGCTGTACACTGCATAATTTTAGAAAGAGGTATAATTTAGTAAATCCTGAGGGAGTAGTAGACACTGAGAGCTTTTCCAATGAACATATCGATGAAACATCAGTACTTAACGAAGCAAGGACAGCGCGTGAAATAATAACTCGTAACTATTTTCAAACATGATATTATGAATGCAATAATATAAATTTCTAATATTCCTTAATATTTGCATTTTACTTACTTTAAAAAGGGTCGTATAATAATAATAAATATTAATCAAAAGTCATTTTATTTTTATTTTTAATTTATTTTTTTAATTCATCAAAAATATTTTTCAATAGGGAATTCATGGTGCCTAAAGCGGCCATGACTTCCCTATGCCTTGCTTCACATTTCTTTTCAACATCCTCAACAAGACTCTTGCTGGTAGAGGGTGCAGCAGATTTGGTTGGAGCCTGAATTGCTTGGAATTCGTATGCGACGTCTTCTTCGCTTTCACTGGCTCCAACCTCTATGATATCTTCAGTTTCCTATAACCAAATTTTTTAATTGTTTCAGTAAACTATTTGCTTTGAACATGTCAATACCTCTTGGGATCCCATTCCAGCCTCAGGCGTGGTACCATCTCCATCTACCACGACCTTACCGAAGAATTCCAGTACTTCGGTGTCAAGGGGGTCTAGTGGCTTCGGTCCATCTGTCGCTGGCAAATTACCCGTGCGGTTGCGGAACGCCCGGTGTTTGCCGTACAATTTTTTGGCGTACCCCTTCCAATCAACCCACGTCTAAAATTAAGGAAAAGCAAAAATTATCGCATAATAATGCATAAACTGTACAATAATACTAATATTACTTACTTTTTTCCACTGCTCCGCATTCTTGCAGCATCCACCCAGAGAATTAAGCTCCTCGGCAATTGCTTCCCAGCTTCCCTCCTGTGCCTGGCGCGCATTTCGGCAAACAAATTGCCCGGTGCCTAAGAAGCGGTGTTGCTTCATAAGCTCTAGAAGCCTATGTTTCTGCGGCTTGGTAATGCGTCCTCTTTGCTAAATATACAATATAATAATTAAATTTGCAAAAATTATTATAAAATACATTCTAAAATATTAATATTTATATATTACCTTAATTTGTTTGTTGTTCATTTTTCGTTTCTGTCGTTTGTTTTCGAAATTCAAATGAAAAGTGAAAAGTCAAATCAAATCTTTTCGATTCGTTTTTTTTTACAGAAACGGTCTTTTCGATCCATTCCTACGACAATGGAATTGGAACGAATATCTGTAGAAAACATTGACAGCAGTCAAAAGTTATTCAATTATTCTATTTTCGATTCATTTTTTATAGAAACATTATCAATGAAAATGACGTCACAGTGACGTAGAATCGAAAAAATGAATCGAAAAGCTAGGTGAAAACTAGTTACAGAAACGAGCTACTGATGATGGTTCGAGGCCAATTCGTGAAAATTTTTTTGTTCATTTACATTGTGCCAGTTTGGACATTGAGGTATGCTTGAATTACGTAAACTGTTGTCATAGTATCTATAAAGTTGTTGCTGATATCGAACATTGTGTTGTTCATGATTCTCATCGACAATGTGTAGTTCTTCGGGTCTGAATTTGGGTACAAAAGTGGAACGCTTTGTCTGCATACTATTATTGAATTGCCTTGACTTATAACTGGTATTGCCTGAACTAGTATCCATTGGCTCTGGGGTAGAAAATTCAGCTGTGTGGTTTGGTCGTGCGAATACATTCGACTGATTATAATTCACATGATTTGGCATTGGGTGAATTCTGTTATTATAGGAGTTACCTCGCCGATATTGCGCATTGTTATTATTAAAACTTTTCGTGTTATGAGAATAATTGCGATATGTAGTGCTATGTGTGGTCGGATGTACGTTGGTAATAGGAAAGTGTGTGTTCTTACGAAAAGATTGTCTGTCGTAGTCTTGTCCCTTAGTTATTATTTGTCCCCTATTATTTGTTGATCTCATATAATATATATTTTGTTCTTTAATGCAAAATGAAAATGCTTCCGGAAGAGAACTTGGTCGCATGGCTCTAATACTAGATCCTAAGGGTTCTTTTAAACCGGTTAAGAATGCATTTAAACACATTTCTGAAAAAAGTGTTTGTTTTGATCTAACTACTTCATTATTTTCATTTATTAGTATATTATTATTAAGCGTTGCCTGTATTTCCATAATTTCACTAAAGAATTCTTCTATTGTTTTACGGTCTTGTCTTAATGAATGTAAATCTTTTATTAGTGATGTTTCAGTTCTTTTGTCCGCGTAATGTAAAATTAAATTAGTTTTAATTTCACACCAATTTAAGGAAGTACCATAAACATTTAGGATTTCATTCGCTTGCCCTTCAATTTTATTACGAATGGCTCGTAACAAAATGTGTGCATAAGGGGAACGGTCTATGTCTTTTATGTACGTGAGTATTTCCTCAACATTAGAAATGAACTCATAAAGTAAACGCGGATTACCGTCAAACCGCGGTAAATCTTTTATCGCGTCTGGAATACGCAGAGACTCGAAAATATTCCTATTTTGACTTTCTGTCATTTTGTTCTCGAAATTATTTTACCGAACAAGAATATCAAATTTGAACTTTTTTCCAAATAGTTCCTCACAGGAAAATGTAAATTGAAAGATTTTTAGAGGAATAGTTGGCAAAATAATGAGAATATATTTCTAAAGTTCACTTACGTTTTTTCCAGCGAGAATATCTGTTTTCTGGAATCCTGGTAGACGATTGTGGGTAGAAACCCTGCGGTTGTGTTTCATGCAGCGATATTCCTTCGATGCTCGATGTGCTACGTTTTAAACTTGCTTCCTTGTTGATTATAAGTTTTCTTCTGAGTAATGATCTTCTTTTTAATTCTTCGCTTTTATTTAGTAATATTATTTATATTTTCTGGGCAGTTCTCCACTTTATGATATTTTGTTATATATTCTTACAGATGTGGTCTCTGGTTTTTAAAAAAAAATTCACTTTCATTCAATTTTGGTTCAATTTATACTTTAATTTTTACTTAAAATTTTTTAAATGGACTTTTGCGATATTCCCTCGCTTTTATATACTTTTTGTTTAAAATGTTTTAGCACTGCACATTACCGTCGTCTATCCTGCCGACTGCGCCAATTATAGTTCTTTACAGGATTCCAAACAACCGTGTTCTTTGGTTAACAGAAAAATATTATATTCTTTATTTAAAAATCTTCGCTTTTATATATTTTTCAGATATTCAAAAAAGGTACTATTATTACTATTATCATACAAATAAGAAAAAGGGTACAATATGTTTTTATGGTGCAATAAAATATTGTCTGAGGATCCTTAATGAAGGCGCCGTCTCATGTTGATTGCATACGGGTATTGTTTGCATACGGGTATTGTTTGCAGCAGACGGGTCGACCATGTGTTCGTCGTAGACAATTGTAATAATTAGACATTAGGCGACTGTGAAGATTTGGGCGCCGATGGTAATTCCTCCCCCTTTAGAATGAAGCGGTGGCCTTAATATCCATTGAGGCTGTAGCGGAATTGAGTCCGGGATGATGTCTTCTGTCTTTTGTTTCCGGGTCCTCACAAGATTAATCTACACTGAAAACTTAAGCGAAACTTCGAAATACTCCCATTATTTGCCATGATTGGATTGTATGACAAGGTGGATAATAGTGGGATTTGGAAAAAAATTTGAAAAAAAATTCAAAGATGGTATTATATAAAAACAAATATAGAGGTAGTCGAATCACTATTTGTATCCAGTTCGCGTTTTATATTTTGTAATTATGTTTATGATATTTCCAATATTTTGTAGTGAGTATTTTATTTATTGATTTTTTTCTTAATCTGGACTTATGTATTTTCTGATTTTTTGCGGTTATTACGGTAACATTTTTATTAATTTTCATCTTTTGCTTTGAAAATCTTGGTGATAATTTATTTCTTCCACATTCTTTTCTAAATATTGTTTCGTTCTCATCCCTATCCTCGGGATGTTCCCTTTTTTCGTTTTGCTTGTCTATTATTTTGTTCATTACTGATGCAATTCTTTCTTTAATTAAAGGATATATTTTTGACTTATATTTATTTGTTTTTCTAAATATTCATGTTCATTACTAAATTCTATAGTTTTGTTAAAACTGGAGCTTCTACCATAAAATAATTCGAATTGAGTAAATTTTGTTGTGGAGTGAATTGAATTATTATATGTAATTATAACTTCTGTTAGAATATCTTCGTGTGCTAATTCTAATTTGAGTTCTTTGTATTTTGAAGTAATTATTCTATATGCTTCCGTAAGTGTAGAGTGTAACCGTTCAACTGGCGAATTGCTTGTCGTTTGTTGATATGATGTATAATGTAGTTTTATTTGGTATTGTTTACAAAAGTCTTTAAATATGTTTGCTGTGAATTCTGAACCTAAATCGCAGACAATTTTAGTTGGTATTCCGTGAAGACTAATAAAATGTTTAAGACTTTTTACAATGGATAAGCTATTTCTGTTTTGTAAATTGTATGCAGAGGCAAATTTTGAAAATTTGTCAATCATAGTTAAAATGTTGTGCTTGTTAATAGTATAGATATCAATGTGAATGATGTCTAAAGGTTTGTCGGGTATTTCAGTTTTCTGGAATTTTAACTTTGGAGGGTGTCTGTCGTATTTTAATGTGTTACATGTATCACAATTTTTGATGGTTTGGATAATTTTGTTTTTCATATAGGGGAAATAAAATTTTCTTTTAAGGTGTAATAATGTCTCGTCAATTCCTCTGTGGTTGCTGTTAATATGATAATCATAAATTACTTTGTCTTGTTCATCATTTTCTTTGATGTCTATTAAAATTTCCGTAGATCTTATTACTTTAATGCTCTTATTATGAGCAAAATACTTTGAATATGTTTGTTGTACCAGGCGAAATGTTTTATTATCCGTGAAAATCGCTGTAAGTTTATTGGGTGGTACAAATTCCTTAAATATTTTAAAAATTATTTCTGTTGTGAAGCCAAGTTTCCTAATTATTCTTCTTTGTTTGTTTTTAAATATATTTTCAACTGAATTAAAAGAGTTTGTCTGTGATTTTTCTAAAATTATTTGAATATTAAATTCGTTTAATGGTTTTTCAGAGATATAAATTCCATCATTTAAGTCTTCTTCCGCAGAATGTATTGTAGTACCATTTGTGGCTAAAGCTATGGATTCCGTGTCATTTATATTTATTTCGATGTCATGTTTCCGTTGGTTTTTGTCAAATTTGGTATTATTGTCCACTCTTATTCTGCTAAGGGCATCAGCATTTGTATTTAGTGTACCACGTTTGTAAACAATTTCATAATCAAATTCTTCTAATTTTAATCTCCACCTAACTAGTTTGGAATTTGGTTCTTTTAGATTCATGATCCATGTTAAAGGTTTATGATCAGTTATAATTTTAAATTTATGTCCGAAAAGATAAGGTCGGTATTTCGTTGCCCATACGATTGCTAAAAGTTCCTTTTCTATAGTGGAATAGTTTATTTCAGTATCAGTAAGAGTTCTACTAGCATAACATATTGGTTTGTCACTACCTATAGGACCCTGAGAAAGAATGGCACCTAGAGCAAAATTGCTAGCATCAGTTGTTAAAAGAAAAGGTTTACTAAAATTGGGATACTGCAATATTGGATCGTTGCTTAAAAGTTCCTTGCACATTTCGAATGATTTTATGTACCGCTCGTTTAGTTCTATGCTTCTACCTTTTTTTAAGCATTCAGTTAGTGGTTTAACAATTTTGGCAAAATCTTTAATAAATTTTCTGTAGTATCCTAGAAGTCCTAAAAAGGCTTTAATTTCTTTTTCTGTTTTTGGAATCGGGAAATTTTTTATTACTTTAATTTTCTCTGGATTAGGTTTAACTCCGTCTGTTGATACGATGTGCCCTAAAAAAGCTATTTCTTTGTGCAAAAATTCGCATTTATCTAATTGTATTTTAAAATTAGAGGAACGCAACCTTTCAAAAACCTTCTTTAAATTTACAATATGCTCTTGTAGAGAAGTGGAGAAAATAATGATATCGTCCAAATAAACCAAGCAAATATTGCCTTGTAGATCTTTTAAAACATTATCCATAACTCGTTGAAAGGTAGAAGGTGCATTTTTTAATCCAAATGGCATCCTTATAAACTCGTAATGTCCGTTTTCAACTGTAAAAGCGGCTTTTGGTATATCTCTCGTGTGCATTTCTATTTGATGAAAATCGTTTGCGAGGTCGAGTGTTGTAAAATACATAGAACGTCCTAATTTATCAAGTATTTCCGTTATGTTGGGTATGGGGTATCTGTCTGAAATAGTTTTTTCATTGAGTTTACTGTAATCTGTAACTAAACGCCATTTCTGCTTCCCACTAGCATCTTTCTTTTTCGGAACGATCCAGACTGGGGAGCTCCATGGTGAATAGCTTGAACGTATAATTCCTTGATCTAACATAGTATTTATTTGTTTTCGAACTTCTTCTTTGTGTACATACGGATATCTATATGATTTTGTATATATTGGTGCTTCGTCTGTTGTAGGTATATTATGCTTTATTTGATTAGAAAAAGTTAATTTGTCTCCTTCTTTATAAAATATATCCTTATACTCATAGCATGCTTTTAAGAGTGCCTTTTCTTCTTCTTTATTAAGATGAGATGTACGGAGTAATTGCTTTAAATTAATTAGTAATTGCTTTAAATTAGGAAATTATGCGTTAAATTTGTGTATTCGCAGTTCAAGTTATTTATTTCAATAAATTCGGATTTCGAATAAGGGAAAGCATTTAGTTCTTGATCGATATAACCGATAAGTTCCTCATTTGTGTTATTATTAATTTCAACCATACCATGCCAATCTTTTGAAGTATATATACCTTCTGATATATATAGTCCAGGTTTTAGTTGTGTCTCTTCAATGAAAATCTCTCCACAATTGACATTGACTGGAGTTTTAATAACTGTTTTGGACTTTGGTGAAATACAATATGTGTAGTTACGTTTAAACAAAAGATTATTGATCGAATTTCTTGTAATTAAAGTGTTATTGCTTAAATCGATTCTTGCATTTAACTGAGCTAATAAATATATTCCTAAAAGTCCATCAAAATAATTATGAAATTTAAATAATATGAATTTAAACTGACCACGCTCTTTAAATTCAGGGAAAATTGGTAATATCGTCTCTTTATTAAGTATGTGTTTACTAAGGATTGTTTGGATTGTGATGGGTTTGCAATCTAATTGTTTAGAGGAGTGTATAAATTCTGGATTTATAAATGAAGATGATGCTCCTGTGTCAATTAGAAATTTAAGAGGACGGCTAAATGTTGTGGTAACTTGTATGTAAGGAAGGGAAAATCCGTGGGTATTCACGTCTATGTAACCTGTAGCTCGTTTCTGTAACTGAATCGAAAAGTTTTTCGATTCCCGTGACGTCAGTTCGATTCGATTGAAAGTTTTCGATTATGAAATGTTTACTGTTTCTGTAACAACAAATCGAAAAGAAGGCTGTTACGATTTGGTAATGACATATTAATCGAAAAGAAACAAATGGAATATGAAACAACTGTCAACTTTAAAAATAAATTTTATAATTTAAACAAAAAATTTTTAAGATCAATAAGATAATTTCCCTTTTGAATAATTTTGTGAATTTTGAAGAAGGATGGATGAAATATTGCTTTATTTCCATGCAGTTGAACATGATAGGCGTAATATGCTGAGAATCCGGCGAAGGCAGTTAAGAGATTCTTCAGATCCTTTTCAAATTCCTGAATCTCGATTCGTGGAGCTCTTCAGACTTTCCAAAGAAGCAGCAAGTCATTTGCTCAATGGGATCTCTCCTTTTTTAAATAAGGGAATAAGGAGAACCTTTATTCCGAATTCGTTGCGACTTTGTGCAGTGCTACATTTTTATGCGACCGTCAGTTTTCTGCGAGATATAGACCAAGACTTTTTGTGCCCAATGAGCAAAACTATGATTTGTCGCATAATTCGCCAAATTACTAAAGTAATTCAGGATAAATTAATGCATAAATACATACGATTTCCACACTCGCCAGAAATTAAACGGAACATTCAGAGGAGGTTCATTTAAAATGCTACAAATAGATTTCAATCATTAATTAACGCATAATCTCTACAGGTTCTTTACAACTTCAGGTTTTCCTGGTGTAATAGGTGCCATTGATTGCACCCATATTAAAATAAAAAAGCCTTCTCTCAATGTGGAATATTCCTATATAAATCGCAAAGGATACTTTTCAAAAAACGTCCAAATAATATGCGATTATGACCTAGAAATATTAGGATGCAATGCTAGGTATGGAGGCAGTACACACGACGCCTTTATTTGGGAAAGCAGCATGATAAAATCATTTCTCCACCGGGAGTATAATGAACACCGATCCGACGGTTGGTTAATTGGTGATTCTGGCTATCCTCTACAACCATGGCTAATGACTCCTTATCGTACTGTGGAAAATGCTGGACATGGTGCATTTAACGATGCCCACAGTAAGGCCAGAAATTGCGTAGAGCGATTAAATGGAGTTTTAAAAAAGGTTTTAGGCTGTCTGTCACATGAACGTGGACTGATGATGGGCCCTGCTTTCGCCGGCTCAATTATAAATGCCTGCTGTACACTGCATAATTTTAGAAAGAGGTATAATTTAGTAAATCCTGAGGGAGTAGTAGACACTGAGAGCTTTTCCAATGAACATATCGATGAAACATCAGTACTTAACGAAGCAAGGACAGCGCGTGAAATAATAACTCGTAACTATTTTCAAACATGATATTATGAATGCAATAATATAAATTTCTAATATTCCTTAATATTTGCATTTTACTTACTTTAAAAAGGGTCGTATAATAATAATAAATATTAATCAAAAGTCATTTTATTTTTATTTTTAATTTATTTTTTTAATTCATCAAAAATATTTTTCAATAGGGAATTCATGGTGCCTAAAGCGGCCATGACTTCCCTATGCCTTGCTTCACATTTCTTTTCAACATCCTCAACAAGACTCTTGCTGGTAGAGGGTGCAGCAGATTTGGTTGGAGCCTGAATTGCTTGGAATTCGTATGCGACGTCTTCTTCGCTTTCACTGGCTCCAACCTCTATGATATCTTCAGTTTCCTATAACCAAATTTTTTAATTGTTTCAGTAAACTATTTGCTTTGAACATGTCAATACCTCTTGGGATCCCATTCCAGCCTCAGGCGTGGTACCATCTCCATCTACCACGACCTTACCGAAGAATTCCAGTACTTCGGTGTCAAGGGGGTCTAGTGGCTTCGGTCCATCTGTCGCTGGCAAATTACCCGTGCGGTTGCGGAACGCCCGGTGTTTGCCGTACAATTTTTTGGCGTACCCCTTCCAATCAACCCACGTCTAAAATTAAGGAAAAGCAAAAATTATCGCATAATAATGCATAAACTGTACAATAATACTAATATTACTTACTTTTTTCCACTGCTCCGCATTCTTGCAGCATCCACCCAGAGAATTAAGCTCCTCGGCAATTGCTTCCCAGCTTCCCTCCTGTGCCTGGCGCGCATTTCGGCAAACAAATTGCCCGGTGCCTAAGAAGCGGTGTTGCTTCATAAGCTCTAGAAGCCTATGTTTCTGCGGCTTGGTAATGCGTCCTCTTTGCTAAATATACAATATAATAATTAAATTTGCAAAAATTATTATAAAATACATTCTAAAATATTAATATTTATATATTACCTTAATTTGTTTGTTGTTCATTTTTCGTTTCTGTCGTTTGTTTTCGAAATTCAAATGAAAAGTGAAAAGTCAAATCAAATCTTTTCGATTCGTTTTTTTTTACAGAAACGGTCTTTTCGATCCATTCCTACGACAATGGAATTGGAACGAATATCTGTAGAAAACATTGACAGCAGTCAAAAGTTATTCAATTATTCTATTTTCGATTCATTTTTTATAGAAACATTATCAATGAAAATGACGTCACAGTGACGTAGAATCGAAAAAATGAATCGAAAAGCTAGGTGAAAACTAGTTACAGAAACGAGCTACTGATGATGGTTCGAGGCCAATTCGTGAAAATTTTTTTGTTCATTTACATTGTGCCAGTTTGGACATTGAGGTATGCTTGAATTACGTAAACTGTTGTCATAGTATCTATAAAGTTGTTGCTGATATCGAACATTGTGTTGTTCATGATTCTCATCGACAATGTGTAGTTCTTCGGGTCTGAATTTGGGTACAAAAGTGGAACGCTTTGTCTGCATACTATTATTGAATTGCCTTGACTTATAACTGGTATTGCCTGAACTAGTATCCATTGGCTCTGGGGTAGAAAATTCAGCTGTGTGGTTTGGTCGTGCGAATACATTCGACTGATTATAATTCACATGATTTGGCATTGGGTGAATTCTGTTATTATAGGAGTTACCTCGCCGATATTGCGCATTGTTATTATTAAAACTTTTCGTGTTATGAGAATAATTGCGATATGTAGTGCTATGTGTGGTCGGATGTACGTTGGTAATAGGAAAGTGTGTGTTCTTACGAAAAGATTGTCTGTCGTAGTCTTGTCCCTTAGTTATTATTTGTCCCCTATTATTTGTTGATCTCATATAATATATATTTTGTTCTTTAATGCAAAATGAAAATGCTTCCGGAAGAGAACTTGGTCGCATGGCTCTAATACTAGATCCTAAGGGTTCTTTTAAACCGGTTAAGAATGCATTTAAACACATTTCTGAAAAAAGTGTTTGTTTTGATCTAACTACTTCATTATTTTCATTTATTAGTATATTATTATTAAGCGTTGCCTGTATTTCCATAATTTCACTAAAGAATTCTTCTATTGTTTTACGGTCTTGTCTTAATGAATGTAAATCTTTTATTAGTGATGTTTCAGTTCTTTTGTCCGCGTAATGTAAAATTAAATTAGTTTTAATTTCACACCAATTTAAGGAAGTACCATAAACATTTAGGATTTCATTCGCTTGCCCTTCAATTTTATTACGAATGGCTCGTAACAAAATGTGTGCATAAGGGGAACGGTCTATGTCTTTTATGTACGTGAGTATTTCCTCAACATTAGAAATGAACTCATAAAGTAAACGCGGATTACCGTCAAACCGCGGTAAATCTTTTATCGCGTCTGGAATACGCAGAGACTCGAAAATATTCCTATTTTGACTTTCTGTCATTTTGTTCTCGAAATTATTTTACCGAACAAGAATATCAAATTTGAACTTTTTTCCAAATAGTTCCTCACAGGAAAATGTAAATTGAAAGATTTTTAGAGGAATAGTTGGCAAAATAATGAGAATATATTTCTAAAGTTCACTTACGTTTTTTCCAGCGAGAATATCTGTTTTCTGGAATCCTGGTAGACGATTGTGGGTAGAAACCCTGCGGTTGTGTTTCATGCAGCGATATTCCTTCGATGCTCGATGTGCTACGTTTTAAACTTGCTTCCTTGTTGATTATAAGTTTTCTTCTGAGTAATGATCTTCTTTTTAATTCTTCGCTTTTATTTAGTAATATTATTTATATTTTCTGGGCAGTTCTCCACTTTATGATATTTTGTTATATATTCTTACAGATGTGGTCTCTGGTTTTTAAAAAAAAATTCACTTTCATTCAATTTTGGTTCAATTTATACTTTAATTTTTACTTAAAATTTTTTAAATGGACTTTTGCGATATTCCCTCGCTTTTATATACTTTTTGTTTAAAATGTTTTAGCACTGCACATTACCGTCGTCTATCCTGCCGACTGCGCCAATTATAGTTCTTTACAGGATTCCAAACAACCGTGTTCTTTGGTTAACAGAAAAATATTATATTCTTTATTTAAAAATCTTCGCTTTTATATATTTTTCAGATATTCAAAAAAGGTACTATTATTACTATTATCATACAGATAAGAAAAAGGGTACAATGTGTTTTTATGGTGCAATAAAATATTGTCTGAGGATCCTTAATGAAGGCGCCGTCTCATGTTGTTTGCATACGGGTATTGTTTGCATACGGGTATTGTTTGCAGCAGACGGGTCGACCATGTGTTCGTCGTAGACAATTGTAATAATTAGACATTAGGCGACTGTGAAGATTTGGGCGCCGATGGTAATTCCCGCCATTTTGGATTTAGAATCACTTAAACATTCAAAAACGCAACGTTATATCTCTGAACCTATCGAGATAGGACATAGTTATAGTTAGGACATAGTTAGTTAGGTTTCTAAAGGTTGTGTAACGATGCACCAAAAATAAAACAAATCGAAGCCGTATCCCTACTCTGAACTTATACCAATAAATTAAAATGAAACGATTTGCAAATTTTTTTCAAATGTAATAGAGCAAACGTCACAATTTCTTACAACTTGTAATTGACCGAAGGTTTGTTAACCGAAGGTTGGTGAAAACAAAAATTATTAACCGAAGGATAAGATCCAGACCTCCCGTCAACTAACCTTCAGTTAACTACAAGTTTAACCGAACATTGGGAATACGGCCCTTAATTGACACTTGGGGTTCCGTTTAACCTAAAGATTTTATTGAATTTGTCAGCTGACACTGTGTGAAGGTTTTCATTTCTGTAAAAAATTTTAGTCAACAATATTTCGCCAAACTGGAACAAGTTCTGGATACGGGTGCGAGGCCCTTTCTAAAAGACAATTTTCTTACCGTTATTTTTCGCTATCAGAAACGTGATAAATGGACTAAGTTTTTACATAGGCCTTCGCCCGTATAAGCACTATATAATTCAATAAACTATATAAACTGAAGCAATTGTTATATCCTGCAATACATCGTTTGAAAGGTAAAAACTTTTACTTTTTTGGAATTTTTATAAAAGGGAATTTTTTGGTACCTCAATGTATTCGTTTAGTGGGGAAACATGATTTTTTATACAATTAATGTACATGTTTTTACAAAAATTGAAATAACTTAGTAACGGCATTTATGTCGGCAAAGAGTTATTCTATATTAATGGTAGACAATTTAAATACCTTCAAAATTAAGTCTCTACCAGTGTCCTATCTCGATCGCTTACAAAGATATAACGTTGTCTTTGAATGTCCAAATGTTTCTAAATGCAAAATGGCGGGCGACCTCAACAAATTTTTCAGTTAATTAGTTTTATAAAGGTGAAGTGTAACGATGCACCAAAAAAAAAACAAATCGAAGCCGTACTCGTATTCTGAATCTACACCAATAAATTAAAATGGAACGAATTAGTTTTTTTCAAATGTAATAGAGCAAATGTCACAATCTCTTGCAACTTGTAGTTAATCGGCTTGTTAACCGAAAGCAGAGATAACGAGATAGGAAACTTCTCTAACTACAACTCTGATTTAAGGTAGTGTTCGTGAGTTTAAGACCCTGACTCATGATTTCTTCCTTGGAAATTTTATGTTTAAGACCCTGACTAATGATTTTTTCTTAGAAATTCAAGCATAAGACCCGGCCATTACACCTTTTTCAGAGCCAGAATGACAATCCATTTTATAAGTTCACCAGCTATGTTTTGATATGCCAACGTAGTTATTGGTTTATAGAATTCAATTATTTTTCATGTACACTTTTTTAATTTAAGATGCGTAGACAACATGTGCATGATTTATTTGATAACTAAAATATTTGTATAAATTGTTATAACTAATATTTGTATAAAATAACTAATTATTGTAATAACTAATTATGGTAACTAATTATTTGTATAAAATATTCATATAAAACATATAAATGTATTTATTTCATATGCATAAAAACATAAATGAAACTCAATTTTATGAAATATTTTAATGTATAACAAATTCGATTGACTTCGTTAATAGAATACTCAAATCATGTAAGGCAATTTTTGGACCCCAGAATCTAAAAATAACCTAAAAATAAAATTGAATAGAATAATTTATTTGAAGAAATTCTTCACATTGATTTATTAAGGACTCTGCAACCATTACTTTGAAGCCAAATATTAGCCGCACTAGTGCATTTAAAATATAAAAGATTTTACTTGAGTATATTAATACAAAAATATGACTATTTTTAGTTTCAAATAAAATTGTATAATTATTAATAAGTTCCTTTCTTCGTCCTAATTCATTTAATATAACTTTTGAGCGTCTGGTGCTGACATTAATAACCACACCTACACGGAATTATTTATTTATTATCATCAAGAGAAACTCTTGAAAAATCAAATGTGTAAAACATTTTGGCATTGGCATATCCTAATTATTTCTTCACCTCTCCCATAAATTCGATGATTTTAGTGTTGCCATCATTTGCGGCGCTTACTACTTAATGGCCCATTTTGGGTATTTGCATTAAAACAGTGTTGCCAGTATTCCGTAATAAGCATTATATTCACGTTTTTTGTTAATTATTAAAAATATTAATAAAATAATATATTAGTATTGCTGGCTATGTATCGAAGAACAATAAAATTTACCAAATTTCATAATTTTTGGTACTGCATACAAAAATTTGAACCCATTTTGGATTGAAATTTCAAACGCTTCGATAATTTCTTTGCTATATTAACATGTTTTTAAGCTAACCCATGTATTTTCAGATTAGATTATTTCAATTGGGACATTAAGGATGCTCATAAAATGTTTGCATTTACTTAAGTGCATTTTGTCCATTTCATTCTGTTTTAGCTCTATTTATGAATTTATTTTGCACCGCTGTGAAAATTTCGCCAATGATTTTTTCACCACACCATAAAATTTAAATAATTTTACTATGGTTTTTTTGTAAAATTAATTAAATACTAATTAGAGTAATAAAAATAAATATGCCAGACTTGCGAATATGCCGAGGATGGTTGTCCGGGAGCCCGCACATGTGCAAGTTTCCGGACGAAAAAATTATTGTCCTTCTCGTCATTCTTGTGAACATTACTTGGCGGTCGGTTCGATTGCGGTTTAAAAGTTATAGTCAACAGCATTCTTATAACTTCAGTTTGTATATCCTTGGAACCGATTAAGATGCCAGTATAATATCGCCACCTATTTAGGTAATAACATTGTTTGCTCTACTGCAATATTTACGCAGATAAATATTTTTTTCGAATTATATTCGGTCAAAATATAATTGATCTACGGTTTAAAACAAAGAAATCATGTCGTTTTCAATTCAGAACTGAAAATAGGAATATATTCATACTTTATTTGGAAATAAATACTAAATATACAAATCATGCTTAAATTAAAATTATTGTGTTTCAATTAAGTTAAGGGTTTTAAGGATATTCAGATCCAATTAAACTAACAATTATTAATTTTTGTAGTTATTTGTCTATTTTTAATAATTTGTAACCAGTATTTCTAAATATATATTTATTTGGTTTCTGGTATGCTTGTTTTCAGTTTCCTTTAGTGTTCAAGATATCACCCACATGAAACGGTAACGCGCCAATGTGCATACCTCATGGGTGGCGTGGAAGTGCACACAGCCCTCTGATGGAAATTTTATGTTTTCATTTGTTTACTATAGGAAA
This sequence comes from Physocephala rufipes, assembly GCA_963966595.1. NCBI lineage: Eukaryota > Metazoa > Arthropoda > Insecta > Diptera > Conopidae > Physocephala > Physocephala rufipes. The sequence continues at coordinate 23,043 of CAWZZZ010000171.1, forward strand.
TAAACGAATAATTTGTATTGTATTTTCGTAAAATAAAAAATTAAAACACTGTTTTTATTAAAATATTAACTAATATAATTATAATAAATTAACAATTTAACTATCAAGAATTACAAATTTCATAGATATAAACATTTTCAAAACGATCAAGTTTTGGAAATATAAATCAATACTTCAGTAAAAATTGCCATAATTTTACTACGATGATACCATACATACTTTCGTCGATCGAACAAATTATAAAATATTCTTTCTACCTGGTTTCAAACAACTTCCAAAGGATGTTCTCTCAGCGAAATTACCATCAATTAAATTAGATTTTATCGATCATATAGTCGGTAATCAGCCCGATCAACAGATGGGAAGTGTTGCATTTTGGAATGAACGCATGTTACAGTTTCATCGTTTCTGGTCATTTGATGATTCACAAATTCATACTGAATATTCCTCATTGCGTGGAATAGTGATGGCCAATTACGAGGAGATTGTTAAGATGCCAATTAATGAGCCGTCAAAGGGTAAGAAGGAATCACAAATACAGGAATACGTTGAATATTACGACGGGGCAGGTGTTCAACCCATCGCTTTTAATACTAGTGATATAGTCACGACCATACGAAATCTTCGGGCTCGTGGTATGGAATTCCTTACAATACCAGATGCTTATAAAATTCTAGAGGAAAGTTTGGCTCATTCGAGCATTAAAATTAATGAAAATCTGAAAATCATGAAAGAATTTAATATATTAATCGATTACGATAAAGAATGAAATATTTAATAGAATTACCGTAAACTTTAAAAAGTTTGGGGCCAGATTTTACTTTGATGACTGAGTTCTAGTGAACTGAATAATTTGTTAGGCGCGCCTGTTTCAATTTCCTTTTCGAATTAAGTGGCGAGTCTTTCATTTGATTATTTCTATTCTATGTGGGCTGCTTTATAGTATCTTGATGAAAGCCTACGAATTGATGAAAGCGTGCATCGCGTGCAACTTACAGGCATATTTTTTAATTTCCGAATGGATTTGTTTATGCCTAATGAGTGAATGATGTGACGTGAAACCTTTGCCACAGGTAGAGCATATTTTATCACGTATATTCAAATGAGCATTCACATGATCTTGCAATAAACGTTTAGTATAAAATGCTTTTGAACACATGTTGCAAGGAAAATTGCGTTGGCGCAAATGAATGCGTGTGTTGTGGAGATTCAAATTGGTCTTCTTAGCAAATCCACGACCACATAATTCACAAATTTTTTCTCACCCGTATGTTTCATGATATGTCGGTCGAGTTCGTCGCGTGTAAAGAAAGCTTTTGCACAATACGTACAAACATATTTATAGTCTTTGTAATGATAACGTTGTTCGTGTCGGCCATGCATCAAATGGTCAACAAAACTCTGTTCGCAGAAAGCGCATTTGAAAGGCTTTTCACCAATTCCATGATCCAGATAGATATGACGTTTAAGAGTATATTCCTGATGAAAGATTTTGTTGCAATGCTGACAATTAATTGGACGTATGGTAGTTTTAGGTGGCAGAAAATTTCCTTTTTCTAAAATAAATTTTGCAATATCATCCAAGTCGACATTCAAATCTTGTCGTAGTATGGCTTTATAATAAATACGACGGAATTCACTACCAGAGACAACGAGATAGGAAACTCTTTTCCCGAAAAAAAATGTTTCAAAAAAATGACAAAATTTTACACGACCGAAACTCACGTACAGGGGTTATGTATATGTGTGCGTTATTCACCAAATTAAATGTCACGTATGACTTTTCATGAAAATATGTAAACAACAGTTCGTTCCGCGGCTTGATTTGAAAGCACATTTTGTGCTCTTTTTTGTGAAAATAATAAGAAAATGAGACGAAAAAGAATTTAAATTCAATAAGTTCTAAAAAGCTTAAGTGAAAGAAATAATTAATATGTAAAAGTACAACAGAACATGGGCTTCAGCTAGAATTCGAATGGGTCGGCCAACACCACTTTGAGCTGGCCAACACCACTGGTGTCTTATTTTCATGTCACCATAAATCCCAAAATAGAATAAAGAGCTGATGAATATTGTGGAATCCCGAAGGAAGGAACAACAAGAAAGAGTTGAGGCCGATGTTGACATTACTCCGGATGAACTCAATATTGCCATAACTCGTCCTTCGGTGATGGCAAACAGCAAAATCAAATACTATGCGTAAGTATCAAATACTATGAAATAAGTGGCTGCAAAAAGAAATCCACGAAAGCAGAGAAACATTTTTGAGAGCGCTAGAAGGAAAGAATCAATGCCTCTCCTGCATGAAGTCCTCAAGAATGGCAATGAGACTAAATAATTCAAAACGTATAGAAAGCGCGAAGTAATCCAAAAAGTAAAAACAATATAATGATCGAATTCTAATTAATTTTGAATATTTTCCTTTCTAGAAAAGAAGGAGCAAAGAAGTGATGAGAAAACAGACGCAAAAAAGACAACGGAGGAAACAGTATCAAAAATGGAAGTAGCCGAAAGGAATTTATTTGATGAGAGCAGTAGTAGTGAAACGGATTTCCTATAGTAAACAAATGAAAACATAAAATTTCCGTCAGAGGGCTGTGTGCACTTCTACGCCACCCAAGAGGTATGCACATTGGCGCGTTACCGGTTTTTTTTTTTTGGATGTCCGGTTCCCCAGTAGGCCTATAACACCCATATAAAAATATACAATGCACACTTATTTAATGTATTTACAAATATACAATGCACACTTATTAGATATACGTAACAAATTGTTATGAATTTAAAATTGTACAATGATATGTAAAACATTTCACAAACGTTAATATATATGAAATTTAAAATGATTGTTGCGATGTTACATTTTATGAATGTTAATGGATGGTGATAATTTATGATATAATGTTGCATAGTTAGTAATTAAATAAATTTAGTTAAGCACAGTTAAATTTAGTACAGTTAAAGAGTTAAAACGAAGCAAATATAAAAAGTGCATTCACAAATATAATATACATATACAATATAATATACACCAAATATATTTTAGTATTATACATATACGTACCCCAAGGATTAATGCAGTAGAATGAACTTGAATTCTAAAGGTGCGCGACGGAAAGGAATTTTTGCTTAAAATTGGGGGACTTGAGCTCTCTATTAAAAAACTTTAAAGCAAAATATATACGAACCCTGACAAATAGGGATACGAAGTCGTGCGTCGTAAAATTTTCGCAACACGCGTACTTTTCTGTATCAATTATTCCGGAAATTAAAAAACTGCTAATACTTCTTCGATGGCAAAGGCAGTGAGTCTTCAGGAACAGACTTTCCATAATCTAAGAGTAATGGAAAAAGAGACTTGCGGGATGAAGGCGTATTACACATCTCGGACGATCCACTGGCTTCTGATGACAATGGATAATCCGGGAATAGCAACTTTTCTTCTGTAAATTCTCCTACATTAATCGCTGAGGTTAACAATTTTAATTCTAAATCAGGGACAGCATTCCGTCTTAATCTACGGCTCTTTTCGCCACACATTTGCTTGGAAAAGTGTTTCCCACATGCGTATAGCCATCTTTTGCTATCACCCTCTATTCCGAGAAGCCGACACCATTCTAATCTTCTATTTATGGCATATACAAGATAGAAACAAAATAAAAAAGGAAATTAAAATGGGAAAAGGTGATAGAAGTGCAGCAGCAACGTATAAAGGGTGCATCTAAATGTTGGCTACATATAACTGTATACAAGTATTCACTTTTTATATCAATTCGTGCAAAATTAATTTCAACCCGATACCTATCTGTACCCAGCATGCATTGTATAACTCTGATTTAGAAAAATTTTAACAGTTTGATACTGATTTTTATTAATTGCTCTTTTATTTTATTGAGCTATAACTTCTAAACAAACGCAGATCACAAATATTTCTACTCTCACTTGGATTAGAATGTTGGTTATTCAAATTAAAAATTTCTATATCAGAGCTGTACATTATCACCTAAATCTAACATTGCATGTTTTCCAATTGGAACAACTGGAGCTTCCAATTGGAAAACACTTGCGGCCGCTTGACCAATATCTTACCGTGATCAATCGGTGGCAGCGTCCGGAAACCTGAAAAATTGACCACCGCCAGCACATCCAACCTTACTGCATACTCGCACACTTGGCATTTTTTAACAAAATTATAAATCTTTGGAATATTTAAAATTTTTTTTTATTTTGCAAATTGAAAAATCGTGGTGAAAAAATATATAGCGAAAAAGGTCCAGCGCTGCAAATTAAATTCGAAGCGTGTACATAAATTATGCGAGTATATTTTCGTAACAATCTCAATAATTCAACACGTAAGTAAATGTTTGAACTGAAGACTATCAAAATTTCGTATATATATTATTGAATTCTTTGATATTACAAACAAATGTGACCTACATAATCTTCTTCAATACCAAAAATAATGAAATTTTCTAAATTGAAAAGTAGTTTCAAGCTCATTTGGCAAGCTCTAATGGTTTAATATACTGGTTTAGTGATTCTTTTTTTAATAATTAACGATGAAATTTAGTTTATACCACATTACAAAATGCAGGCAACACTGTTTTCATACGAATGCTAAAAAATGTACTTAAAACACTACGAGCCGCATAAGCAGGTAACACTAAAATGGTCAAATCTAGCTGCGAGGTCAAAAAATAAATAAGGTATGCCAACGCCAGTATTTATTTGCATTTTCTTTTTTAGGAGTTTCCCTTAAGGATGAATTCATCACAATTATATTGGAAAACTAAGATGTGTGCAAGCCAAGGCAAATAAATCATTTCATATAAATTTTCAATGTGAATACTGAATATATCGAATTGAACCAAACTATTCAGGATAGAAAAATAAACTGTTAAATTATTTATATTATTTCAAAGTGGAGATAGAAAATATAAAGTAATTACATTAATTCACATTATTATTAATTATTACATTATTAAATAAATTCTCTTAAATATTTGTTTAATTAATTTTGCCATTACTTATATTGTAAAATTGACTTGAATGCTTATTAAATGCTTATTAAAACGTTATACCACATTTAATTTCGTTTATATTCATATAAAATATTAACAATATTTTAATTTAAGGTGACGATTATTAAAACACATATACGGTAATTTAATTGCTTCAGTGAGTGATTAGTAAACATGAAAATCAAAACAAAGCCCTTTACTTGGATTTAGGGTAATGTTGATAAAGCAACATGCAGAATTTGTTTAAGTAAATTCTGTTTATTTATTCTGTAAATATTTGTTTAATTTATTTTACCCTCTTTGGAATTATTTGCCCCATTAAATAAGTCATTCCATTTTTGCGAATTACTAAATTATTGCACGGAATTTCATTTCATTTATTTCCTCATGCTTACAAAAGCGCAATGTTTTTGCCGATAAATTATTAGATATATTATTTTCATCAAACAAAGTATGAACGCAATGCATGTACACAGCTTAAAGCATAAAAGTGTACATGAAATAGAATTTAATTTTATAGATCAATATCTAAGTTGGAATATCTAAACAAAGGTGGTGGGAATTTTAAACCGAAATGTCATTAGGGTCTGAAACTCAAATATTGTTTGGGTTTGTAACATGCAATTCCGCGAATTGTTTGGGTCTGTAACATCGATTTCCTGGAATTCTATTGTTTGTTTGGGTCCGAAAGTCACTAACACTACCTTAAATCAGAGTTGTAGTTAGAGAAGTTTCCTATCTCGTTATCTCTGTTCACTACAGAGCACAAAACGTCCTTTCAAATCAAGCCGTCGAAGCGAACTGTTGTTTACATATTTTCATGAAATGTTATACGAGCCATTTAATTTGGTGAATTACGCAATCATATACATAACCCCTGTACGTGAGTTTCGGTCGTGTAAAATTTTGTCGTTTTTTTGACACAATTTTTTTCGGGAAAAGAGTTTCCTATCTCGTTGTCTCTGACCGAAAGTTGGTGAAAACGATAATTTTTAACCGAAGGACGTTTCGAACCTTTGGTTAACCACAAGTTTAACCAAACATTGTGAAAACGCCCCTTAGTATCTTAAAATTTTCGCCAAATAAATTAAAATTATACTGACAAATATATTGAGTACGCTATTAAAACAAAAAAATATAGCTTACATCATTTTTTGTATTGATCAAAATTTTGCTCAACTGAGTAACCCAATCATTTCCATCTTTTATTAAACAATATAGATTTTGTACAATTTTTTAATGTAGCCTCCAATTTTCGTGCAGCCGTCCTTTTGCCGTCCTTCAAAAATAACAATCATTTTAATATTCACACCATAGCATGTTGCCACCGCATATTTACAGAAATTCATAAAAAGCATATGAGTTTAATGGTTCTTAAGTCGAACACAATAAATCCTTCAGAAGGTTCTCATAAAAACAAATTTTCATTACTCCGTTGCATTTGTTACCAACGCTAGCAACTCACAAATAAATACTTGAAAATCTGATTTGAAATGACAAAATTAAACGGTGGTGTTTTTTACGTGCTAATATCAATTTATTTTCACACTCCTTTGAAGAAATCAGAACACGTTATCACTTTATTTTTCCTGTGCGCTTATGGACCGTCTACATAATATCGATCACCGACATTAATACGACCTTCCGCTGCAGTGACAGAAAATCCCAGAATACGAGCATCCATTTTGGTCATTTTATTTCTTTTAATTTTTTTACTCTGAAACAGTGAATATTAAAGAAAAGATTATTGATATAAAAATTTTTATGGAGTTCTTTATGAATTTATTAGTACTTATACTACCGATAAAAACCTTATTATCAACAGGATCACCAGAAGGCGTAATAACAATGTTCGTTTACACATGTCATCATTGTGAGCATTTTGTTCCATTTGTAAATTTCGATACTTACTGCGATGTTCAAGAAATTGATTAGCAAATTCGCTGTATTCTTTGCTTTCCCCTAAAACATGTGAATTCTTTTAGCATAACTCAACCTAAAAAATCAGCAACTTGCCTAAATACAAGCGAACGTAATTTTTGACTTCGTACGGTGACTCCAAATCTTGTAAAAATGAGGCAAATGTGGGCACTGAAATATAAAACTACGAGATTTTATATCTTTTGAATTAGTTTGTAATACACAGTATTACCATCTAGTTTTGTATTCATTCCGTTTAAGCTTTTTATACACCAACCATTGAATTCAATTTGATAATTATCTTTTTTATAAGATTGTGGCGGCGACGTACTATTATTAGTGGCTGTGTACGAATTTCGACATTTCGAATTATCAGTTTTCTTTTCTTCGCCTGCGTTCGAAGAAGAATTGAGGCTAAAGACATCGTTGCCTTTCAAGTTTAACACCGTTACTGATGGTGTTTATGGTGGTGCTGACGGCGACATAATTTGTATTGCGGGCGCAGTTTGACTTTGCACAAGACTACGATGAGGAGTCAATCTGAGGAGTTCACCTGTTTCATAAATGTTAGTATTTTCGTCATTCGAATCTTTTGTAATAATAAATTCTTCTGTACACAATATTGTTTTACGATTGGCATGGATAGTGTCACTGTGATGCTTTTGTATATTATTAGAACTGTTTTTGAAGACTTCTTTGGTTAACTTTACATTAAAACATTATTTGATTTCATTTAATTTGTGGGGCGCGCTAAGTTGACTATGGAAAATATTGAACAAATTAAGGTTGCGTTAATTTTTATGGCGATCGATTTTGTGGATGCATTATACATCATTCGGGATGAAGATGCAAATATAATAAAATCAATTTTAAATAATGTGGAACAATTGGAGGAGGTTAGTAGAGCTCGTCGGGGAAGCTGATGGATCAGAAACTGGCGAAAAGAAAAAACTCAAATGGAGCCTTCGAATTTCTGACGAATAGCGTCCAAGTGTGCAATAAATATTCGCAACGGAATTATCTGCGAATGTCAGAGAAGTTTGCTAAATTTCCAAATTACGACAACCCGTTGTTTGGTGTCCCCAGTAAATATCAAGGGACACAATTGTCACACAAGGGACAAATTCATTCATTCATAGTCCACAGTTCATTTCTTTGTTTTGCTGGTGAAGCAACAACAAATTTGACGTGCCCCGAGACAAATGTCCCCTGTTTGAGTGCGGCATAACCATTTAGTCCGCATGCTACCACCACTATCATTCTCACATGATGTAGATGTCGAATTATTTGGGCGACAATTTTTTTGAATTCTGGCACTAATATATCCAGTGGCCAAAGTTAAAAAATTACTTTCTAATACGTTTATAACTACCAGGGAATTATAGTGCTATAATTACCTTCAAATCCTTCTAATAAATAATTTTCTTAGTACATTAATACTTCTCTATTAGTATACTACACCTTTTGATAGGTAGCATTCACAATCAAAATACCGATATTTTTCCGTTTCTTTCTTTTTTTTAAAATTCTCTCTAATGAACAACGAAGCTTCAGGGCCGTTTTCACAATGTTCGGTTAAGTGCTAACCAGGAGTTTAACCGCAGGTTAGAAAAAATTTCGTTTTCACAATGTCCGGTTAAGCGAATCTCCTGATTAAACTCTCAGTTAACCGACACCTGGGGTTCGGCTTAACCTAAAGATTTCATTGAATTCATTGAATCAGTTGCCACTGCATGAAAGATTTCATTCTTGTAAAAAACTTTACAGTTAACAATATTTTCGTCAAATAAATTGGAACAAGTTCAGAATAGGGGTGCGAGACCCTGTTTAAGGAATATTTTTCTACTCTTATTTTTTGCTTTCAGAAACGTAATAAAATAAAAATTTTGTTGAAATCGCCCGCCCTTTTGGATTTAGAAGCACATGGTAGGTACTGTTCTACCGTCTTACATCTCTAATTTTATACCTTTATTATTTAGATGTACCATCTAAAATATTACCCCTTACATCTTATCCTTATATCTTATATCTTATCTCTTATATCGTTACGTACAAGGCCTTTGGGTCATCTTGTGACCCAATGTGGTTTTATTGAAAAATAGTAGTAAAAAACAGGTTTTACATTTTTTAGTTAAATATCTTATTAATGTTACTTATTTAATATATATTAATATATGATTTTCGCAGTATGTTATAGTTACCACCGATGTTTGTCCATGCTGAGGACATACTGCAGTATTGCATGTAATGCATGATTTCGAAGTTTTTAATTTTTTCCCAGCTGGACACAAATCACAATGCTTTCGCTGTGAAGCTTTTCTTTTTTCCGTGTTCGACATTTCGCTTTATTCTAAGCGTTCTTTCTCAACAATTGCGGAACTTACTGATGCACGGGGAAGGCGTTTTCGCCTAGCCATATGTTGCTGCATTAGTTGCATGCCAAGTTCTTGTAGAAACAAGCGACGCCTGAACAAATTGTTTCTATTCCATTCGGGATGAATTTCTATCCAGAGAATAAATGCATTGAGGCAGATAAGTCCAGAATAAATATTCTATCTACTCCACTTTTATTAGTATTGTAGCATTCAATAATTTCTGGAATTTTTTTACCATGGTCTTCTAAATTTTTTTTTAATTCTTCTGCTGGATTTCACACTTTGGGATTTTGTTAACGATAGACAGAAAGAATAAGGATGAATCAGTGTATCTGTTACAAAGCTATCAGAAAAGTTCTAAAGACAGTTTTTAGCCTCATATTATTTAAAAAAAATATAAAAATATTACTTTGCTGTATATTACTTTTATAATTGTTTTTTATTTTTCCTGTTTATCTGTATTATAATATATTCTACGTTTACATATGGACATTTTTGAATATGTGCTTATTAAGCTTAATTATTAATAAATTTTGTAAATCATAGCTTAATTACAAGAAAAGAATAATAGTAAAGTCGTCTACCCATTAGAGCAGTACTGCAATTATATACAAACATAATTTGTCATCCTTCTTTCTGTCTATTGAAAACGTAGTCCCAGATATTCTGCTTACTCTTGCTTCTGCTACCTACCAGTATCACAATCCCAAAGTGTGAAATCCAGCAGCACCAGCTGCGCCGTCCAAAAGCACACGACGTTCACAATTTTTATCACCATTTCGGAGAAATTTGTGTGGAATTAATTTGGCTGGTGAAAAAAGTGAGAGCACACTTCGCGGGAGTTGAAGTGCTTCACACTGTTTCTGTGTTTGGTGATCGGTTATCGTCACATAACACAGAGAAATTCCGTCCGATCAAACACAGGCACCGCTAATGTGAAGATAAATTTTGGAAACACATTTGCGGAGATGGTGCCAGTGAGAGGACACAATGAAATAAGCGGAGTTGATGCCGGAGTGTGCTGCACTCGGTGCTCGATTTCCGAATTCTGAAAGGTTGGCAATTTTCGCACTTCTTTGGATAATGCACATATAGGTAAAAACCCTTTGTTTTTCCTGACTGTACCTACAAGAGTCATACGTTTTTTCAACAGTTCCAAAGCTGATCCATATGTGGTAAAGAAATTATCTGTTGTAATATTGCGACCTTGATAGCAAGACACCAAGTCCATTACTACTCTTGCCCCTTGGTTTTTTTCCGGTGGAGCATATTTAGAATCCTTTCCAAGGTATAATTGGTAATTCAGACAAAAGCCTGTTTTCGAATCCGCCGCCACCCAAGACTATACCATATTTAGCAGGCTTACTTGGCATATATACCTTAAATGGGCATCTACCGCGGAATGATATCAGTTGTTCGTCAACAATAATATTCTCATAAGGCGCAAATAAATATTGTAAATTGCTAACCCATTTTTCATACAATTCCCGTATAAGAGCAAGTTTATCCCTACGACGCCCAGACGTTGCGTTGGATCTGCGTTGTAGCCTATCATCAAAAGCAAGGAAGCGCGCAATTTCTTTATAACGTTTTAGAGGCATTACTACACGAAAAATTGGTCTGCCATGTTCTTCGTTCCATAGATTTTCAACATTTTCGTGTTGTGATCGATAAACACCTAAAAAAGGAATCGAGTTATATATTTCTCTTGTATTTACTTAATAAAATATATTTTTATACCAGATAAAAGTGAAACTCCAAAAAACGCGTCAACCTCAATTATGTCTAAATCTTTGTAGATCTCAGGACTTAATCTATTGCCTTGCATATTTGTAAATTGTACAACGGAGTTTTTGATCGAATTTGTAATGCACAGATTAAATGAGTCCATAATTGCTGAAATTCGCTGCGTTGCAAACGGCGTTATACCCATAGGTCCTCGAATTATGTTTTCGGCGCTTGTTTGACTCATTACGCGCTCTGATGGATTAATTTTCCAATATATGGCGTTGTCCTTGCTTGGAATTTCAATAGAATTTACATGGACGTCGCTGGAGTAGCTTTGGAATTCCTCACTGGATTCCTCAATTGCTTGCTGCTCAATATCATAATTGTCATCTTCTGAGCTATTTGCTTCATCAAAGCAAGACGTGATATCCTCCTCCTCCTCTTCTAAAATATGACCATTTTCTACTGCTGACAGGATCTATAAGCCATAGAGCCAATTTGTCTCTTATTGTTATAGTAATTATTACAGAAAAGAAAATAATAGGTTTTCTTACCTTTGATCCTTTTTGGTCCCTCTTCGACATATTTGCGATTCCTTTCTGTCACTTAGAGAATTCAAACACTAACGTTCAATTTCCAATGAACTAACGGTAAACCAAAACCATATGTTGGGTCACAGAATGACCCAAAGGACTTATTTGTATAGTGGTGGCATTGCCAGTTACACAATGCAATAAAAATATCAAAAAAAGCATAAAATAATATAAAATGAAAATTCATGCACTCAGCTGACACGAAATTCGATTATATTATGTTGTGTGCATATAAATTGAAAAAGAAATCGTTTTGGGTCACGAAATGGGCTTAAGAACGTATGAGGGTTAAATAAACTATATAAGCTAAAGCAATAAGTATATCATGCAATATATCGTTTGAAATGTAAAAGTTTTAGGACTTCTTATAAAAGGGAATTTTTTGGTACCTCAATGTATTCGTTTAGGAGGGAAATATAGGTTTTTATACAATTAGTGTACATGTTTTTACAAAAGTTGAAATAACTCAGTAACGGTATTTATGTCGGCAAAGAGTTATTCTATATTAATGGTAGACAATTTAAATACCTTCAAAATTGTATATCCGCCAGTGTCCTATCTTGATCGCTTACAGAGATATAACGTTGTTTTTGAATGTGCAAATGCTTCTAAATCCAAAATGGCGGGCGACCTCAATAAAGTTTTCAGTTAATTGGTTTTATAAAGGTGAAGTGTAACGATGCACCAAAAAAAAACAAATCGAAGCTGCACCCGTATTCAGAACCTATACCAATAAATTAAAATGGAACGAATCACAATTTTTTTCAAATATTATAGAGTAAATTCACAATCTCTTGCAACTTGTAGTTGAACGAAGGCTTGTTAACCGAGTTTGTGAAAACGAGAATTTTTAACCGAAGGACGTTTCGAACCTTCGGTTAACCACAAGTTTAACCAAACATTGTGAAAACGCCACTTAGTATATTAAAATTTTCGCCAAATAAATTAAAATTATACTGACAAATATATTGAGTACGCTACTAAAATAAAAAATTATAGCGTAGATCATTTTTGTATTGATCAAAATTGTGCTCAACTGAGTAAACAATCATTTCCATCTTTTATTCAACAATATAGATTTTGTACAATTTTTTAATTTAGCCTCCAATTTTCGTGCAGCCGTCCTTTTACAAGACACATTCATTTTACAAGGCATTCAACAAACAAAAATAACAATCATTTTAATATTCACACTATAGCATGTTACCACCGCATATTTACAGAAATTCATGTAATGAGTTTAATGGTTCTTAAGTCGAACACAATAAATCCTTCAGAAAGTTCTCATAAAAACAAATTTTCATTACTCCGTTGCATTTGCTACCAACACTAGCAACTCACAAATAAATACTTGAAAATCTGATCTGAAATGACAAAAATTAACGGTGGTGTCTTTACTTGCTATTAGCAATTTATTTTCACACTCCTTTGAAGAAATTAGAGCACATTATCACTTTATTTTTCTTGTGCGCTTATGGACCGTCTATATAATCTCGATCACCGACATTAATACGACCTTCCCCTGAAGTGACAGAAAATCCCAGAATACGAGCATCCATCTTGGTCATTTTATTTCTTTTAATTTTTTTTGTTTACTCTGAAACAGTGAATACTAACGAAAAGATTATTGATATAAAAAATTGTATGCAGTTCTTTATGAATTTATTAGTACTTATACTACTGTTATAAACCTTATTATCAACAGGATCACGAGAAGGCGTAATAACAGGTGCTCGTTTACACATGCCATCATTGTGAGCATTTTGTTCGCTGTATTCTTTGCTTTCCCCTAAAGCATGTGAATTCTTTTAGCATAACTCAACCTAAAAAATCAGCAACTTGCCTAAATACAAGCGAACGTAATCTTTGACCTCGTACGGTGACTTCAAATCTTATAAAAATGAGGCAAATGTGGGCACTGAAATATAAAACTACGAGATTTTATATATTTTGAATAAAAGTTTGTGATACACAGTATTACCATCTAGTTTTGTATTCATTCCGTTTAAGCTTTTCATAAGCCAATCATTGGATTCAGTTTGATAATTATCTTTTTTATAAGATTGTGGCGGCGACGTACTATTATTAGTGGCTGTGTACGCATTTCGATTTTTCGCATTTTCTTCGCCTGCGTTCGAAGAAGAATTGAGCCTAAAGTCATCGTTGCCTTTCAAGTTTAAAACCGTTACTGATGGTGTTGATGGGGGTGCTGACTGCGACATAATTTGTATTGCTGACGCAGTTTGACTTTGCACAAGACTACGATGAGACCATAGTGCTGAATTTTGCTGGTTGCATGAAATTTGTAAATTCTCTTGGATTTCTGGTTGCAATCTCGTGCTTAATGTAGTGCTACTTTTATCTAAAGACGTTTTTCTAAATTTAAGAGGTTCTTCCCAAGATCCGGCATTACTATTGGCGGAACTCCAAACCTTAGAGCCACTCCATATCGTAGAGTAATTGCTTGAATTGATAGATGAGTCAAAAACATTCCCAACAACACAACCACCATCAGCAACGTCACCCCCAATACCATCTCCATAAGTAATCATATTAGTAGCAAAAGCATTGCAATTTTCACATTTTTTATCTTCCTTGCTTTATAGTTGTTCCATTGTTAAACAATCTTTATCAATGTTCAATTGTTAATCCTCTTCCGCCTGAATGCTTCCCTGGTCAGTGGTTCATTGTATCTTGAATATGCGACGATCTGGGCACTAATTATGGCGCTTGCATATTGTTTAAAACGCTTACCTGTGGCACCCACATATCTCTTCCTAAATTTTGTGAAATAGGTGCGATTAATTGCTGATAATCTAGCAAATTGTGAGATGTGTTTAACGAATTGTAATCAATTAATGATGATTTTATTTGTTGCCCTTGTCGACTAACCATATTATTGCATAACATTCGTAAATTGTAATCATTTATTAAATCATCAGCAGGCATACCTTCATTGCGTAGATTAGCAATATTTGAAACAGCAATCGTAGTCCCAGTTTCAACATAGGAAACTTTTGAAAACTCTTTTAATTGTTGTTGCTGATGTGGTTGGTGATTTGGTTGCTGTTTGTTTTGTGTTTTCTGTTCTTGCCATTGAGGTTGCTCCTCGTGTTGCTGTTTTTGCGCATTTAAGAAAAAATCATCTCGATCCGTAAATAAGTTTGTTATTTGTTGCACTTGCTGCTGTTGTTCGGGTGTTTGAACAGCCCGAGGAGGCATATTTACGTCTTTGGTAACATCACACAATTGATTACTGACAGACGAGTCTAGGTTAATTAACGGATTACTCAGACCTGATAGGTCTGTTAAATATTCTGGTAAGCCTAACATTTGCACTTTTTGGCGTATAACAGCTTCTTTTTCTGAAGATTTCAAATGTCGGAAGCGATCTTTTGTAGAATATCCAGCCGCAATCATCATTTCTTGATGACGTAAATATTGCTCCTGTAAGAATCTAACATTTAACATTTGTTTCATATCGACGGGATGAATAAGGGCTTTTCCCCAGTGTTCTGAACGCGTTTGCATGTTTAATAAAAAATCGTGCTTACTGTCGCTTTTGGCCTGCCTGATGGTCGTCAATGAATTGGCTATATTTGTACCATCACTGTTCACGGGTATTAAATGAGAATGTGTGAAAGGCGTATTTCCAACACATAATTCCGTTAATTCGCCTAGAGCACGAAAACGTGTATCACATGCACGCCTAACGAAGAGACTTTCATTAAAATAACCTGCTCGATACCAATCTATCATTTCTATTGAATTAAATGGTCCCTGTAATTTAAACTGCCGATCACAGTAATACCATAAATCTAAAGATGATACCGTATCTAGTGTTAAAGGGAAATTAACAACGCTCGCTCTGGAAAATTTTTGACGTTCAATTTGCTGCTGTGATTGTGTTGTGACAGAATCGACAAATAGTCCGCTCCCACGAAGAGACAAGACGTTTTGACTTCCCACTAAAGCAGGTAAATTGGAAATTGTTCCTGCTATAGAAGGTTTTTCTGCTATAGAAGGAAGGATAGTGTCACTGTGATGCTTTCGTATATTATTACGTATTGTATATATTTAAGTCTGTTCTTATAAAATCAGACCTCGCACAATTGAATTCTTTAGGTTCAAAAGAATTATCTTCATCTTCAGAACCATGAAATGCGCCACTAGCGTCAAAAGTACCACCACAATCTGATAGCTTTTCTGTTGCCCATTCCGGTAATTTATCGGTCGTTTCATTACCTGCAGCTAATCATTTAGTCCGCATGCTACCGCCACTATCATTCTCACATGATGTAGATCTCGAATTATTTGGACGACTATTTTTTTGAATTCTCGAACTAATATATCCAGTGGCCAAAGTTAAAGAATTACTTTCTGACACGCATCCACTGTAATTGGTACGCTC
>CAWZZZ010000172.1:0-41005 GCA_963966595.1 Physocephala rufipes
GTACGGCGAGGAACATTGAGCTGGATATTGCTCAACAAAGGCGCAGATACAATAGCACCATTCAGCAATTTCAAAATAAAAATGGCATTATGCATTATTCTCCGATTTGCCAAGGATATATATATATATATATATATATATATATATATATATATATATATATATATATATATATATATATATATATATATATATATATATATATATATATATATATATATATATATATATATATATATATATATATATATATATATATATATATATATATATTATATATATATATATATATATATATATATATATATATATATATATATATATATATATATATATATATATATATATATATATATATATATATATATATATATATATATATATATATATATATATATATATATATATATATATATATATATATATATATATATATATATATATATATATATATATATATATATATATATATATATATATATATATATATATATATATATATATATATATATATATATATATATATATATATATATATATATATATATATATATATATATATATATATATATATATATATATATATATATATATATATATATATATATATATATATATATATATATATATATATATATATATATATATATATATATATATATATATATATATATATATATATATATATATATATATATATATATATATATATATATATATATATATATATATATATATATATATATATATATATATATATATATATATATATATATATATATATATATATATATATATATATATATATATATATATATATATATATATATATATATATATATATATATATATATTGTAAAGAAACACACTTTCTTTACATATTTTTTCACATTTTTATTTTTTTATTTTTTTTTTACACAAACGAGTATAGAACTCGGACTATGCTCCAACTGAGCCGGTCGATAGTATACGTTAACTAAAGACTCGGTGATCTGAGTTGAGCGGTCCCAACTCAGGTGGAACTTATTCGACGCTTGCGTCACAAAGAGCAGAGCATTGGAAATGTCCCGTAAAGTCAGGTGATAACTTTACAAAGAGAGAACAAAATGGTACAGTGGAGGCAGCTAAAAATCAACCCAAAATGAAATTAACAAAGTACTGAAACAAGACATACAGGCGTAGGAAAATAAAATATCAAACAGAGAAACAACAAACAACAAATAAATACCCAGATATACAATATAGTAAACAGACATACAAAACGACAAATAAACATAAGTGAACACACACATAAACACAAAGGAGCAAAATATTACAATCACAGAAAACCACGAAACACAAATAAATGCACACACACAAAGAAACAACATTACAAACAAATCACATAGGAAAAATATCACAAAGGAATTTTACATAGGACGACCAATTTCAAAGTACATAAAATAAACATAAAGACCAAAGGTCGAAACTTAAAGTCAATAACCTGAAATATATAAATATATTTTCAAGGTTAACATTTTCTTGTCGTTCACAAATTTAAAAAAAAAAAATGTAGCAACAATTATGGTGGGTGATCCGCTATAGGATACCGTTTCTGATAAACAACAATTCACAGCAAAAAGTTGTTTTGATGTGACTATAAAATCGAGTGTGAAAGCTTACTCGATCTCTTTTGGATCTCAGCAGTTCAGACGGTAAGTCGCACCTCATATATCTTGTAAACTAACTTTGGTCGAGTGCTTTTAAGCGGACGCCAATTAGTTATACTAACTCAAGTAGTAACCTAGTAATTCCTTTGGTCCTGTAAATTAACTTATACTTTGGTCGAGTGCTTCTAAGCGGACGCCAATAGTATAAAACTAACCAGTAGTGGCTGAGTGCTTTTAAGCGGACGCCAATTAGTTATACTAACTCAAGTAGTAACCTAGTAATTCCTTTGGTCCTGTAAATTAACTTATACTTTGGTCGAGTGCTTTTAAGCGGACGCCAATAGTATAAAACTAACCAGTAGTGGCTGAGTGCTTTTAAGCGGACGCCAATTAGTTATATTAACTCACAGTAGTAACTTAGTAATTCCTTTGATCCTGTAAATTAACTTATACTTTGGTCGAGTGCTTTTAAGCGGACGCCAATAGTATAAAACTAACCAGTAGTGGCTGAGTGCTTTTAAGCGGACGCCAATTAGTTATATTAACTCACAGTAGTAACTTAGTAATTCCTTTGATCCTGTAAATTAACTTATACTTTGGTCGAGTGCTTTTAAGCGGACGCCAATAGTATAAGAACTAACTAGTAGTGGCTGAGTGCTTTTAAGCGGACGCCAATTAGTTCATACTAACTTGCAGTAGCACAGTAAATCTTTTGAAATTGTTATAAATTAACTTATACTTTGGCTGAGTGCTTTTAAGCGGACGCCAATAGTATAAGAACTAACTAGTAGTGGCTGAGTGCTTTTAAGCGGATGCCAATTAGTTCATACTAACTTGCAGTAGCAAAGTAAATCTTTTGAATTTGTTATAAATAAACTTAACTTCGCACAAAACGTAACTACACAAAAGTTTAATTTGTACAAAATTTATTTTATAAGAACCGTTTGTACAGAACGAAATGTATATGCAGGGAAAAATTGTTAAGTAGCACATTGAATTTTGTTAATTAGTTAAGTTCAAGAAAATTTGATAATTAAATGAAAAAAATATAATTTTTAAAATAAAAAAAAACAAAGGCGTTTTATTTTCTTTGAACTACGAATCCTGGCGAGGCTGAGTATACCCCGGAAAAACATCGTTACAAATGGCGCCCGAGCAGGGACACTGGAAACACGGAAAAAACAGTGACACGGAAAATCAACGAGCAATCAAGATAAAAAAAAAATACAAACAGGACAAGTGAAAGAGGAAAAAACTAAACAACGTGAGAACAGTCTACAAGAAAAATAAATAGCAACAAATAAAACAATTTTAACAGTGCGGGAAAAAATATAATAACATTAAAGAACATATAATAATAACATATAAAAAAAACATATATATATATATATATATATATATATATATATATATATATATATATATATATATATATATATATATATATATATATATATATATATATATATATATATATATATATATATATATATATATATATATATATATATATATATATATATATATATATATATATATATATATATATATATATATATATATATATATATATATATATATATATATATATATATATATATATATATATATATATATATATATATATATATATATATATATATATATATATATATATATATATATATATATATATATATATATATATATATATATATATATATATATATATATATATATATATATATATATATATATATATATATATATATATATATATATATATATATATATATATATAAACTAAAATTTTTAAAAAAAAAACAAGTGAAAAAAAAATTAATATGTTTAAAAAAAAAACAAATAAAAACAGGATAATTTATTAATTAAAAAAAAACTAATAATTAAAAAAAAAACGGGAAAATACAAACAGGACAAGTGAAAGCAAAAGACTAAGCAACGTGAAAATAGTGAACAAGAACAGTGAACAAACAAGAAATATAAAGAATAACAAACAAAAAAAAAAGAAAAATTAACACGGCGCGGGGAAAAATAATAATATTAAATAATTTTAACTATATAAGAAAAAAACAATATAATTTAAATTTAAGAAAAAAAATAAAGAGGAGTGAATTTAAAAAAAAAATCTAATATATAAAAAAAGTACTAAAATAGAAACAAAAAAAAACTAATAAAAAAAAAACAACAGTGAAAAAAGTACTAAAATAGAAATTGGAAAAAAATTAATAATTAAAAAAAAAAAGGTGGGAAAAAATACTAAAATAGAAAAAAATTTAAATAAAGTGAAGGAAAAAAAAATCGCTGAAAAAATAAAGATAAGTGAATTAAAAAAAAAAATCTATTAATTAAAAAAAAACTAATAATCTAAATTAAAAAAAAAAAAAGATAAGTGAATTAAAAAAAAAATCTAAAAAAAAAGAAAAAAAAAAACAACTAATAATCTAGAATTTAAAAAAAAATATATACAGTGAGGAAAAAAAATATTAATAATTAACCACGAACCATATTTGGTACAATCTAAAAAAAAAAAAAATTTTAAATCAACAGTGAATTCGGGTAAAAAAATATATATAGACCATACAAGAAACAAAAGAACAATTTTCGCGAGATAAATTTTCAACATGGGCAAAGGATGGATATACAATGTACCCAAGGAGAATTTGCAGAGGATTTTGGAGGAATTCGGCATAGAATTCACAACTGGTACCGTCGATGAGTTCCGCAGACTATTATCGGGATTCGTAACGTCGCTGGATTTAACAGACGCAGTGATTGATCGCCTACGTGAATTGGAAAAGCAGTGGAGCCGAGGAATCTCACCCACGACGAAATCAGCCCCTCCGACGACGGTCCAGACATCACAAGGAGCGATTTGTAAAATCTACAATCAAAACATAGGCGTAAAAGGGACAACACACGATAATTTGGCCGCAGCCAACAACGCATCGGTAAGACGGGAAACGGCAGAGGTACTCCGGAATACCATGAGTTATTCGGACGTCATGGATAAGGTACGTAAATGGTCTTGTAGGTATGACGGGGGCAAAGACCCCATAAGTTTTATTGAGAGAATTGAGGAACTCTCAGAGGCATATGAATTGCCCAATAATATGCTACCACGAACCATGCCAGAGCTCTTGAAGGATAAAGCTCTGTGCTGGTTTAGAAACAACAATCGAGGTTGGTCAACATGGGAATCGTTCAAAACAGATTTCCTGAAATTCTTCCTGCCATCACGATATTTCGAAGAGTTGGAAGATAACATCCGGAAAAGAATTCAAGGTCCGCGAGAGAGGTTCAAAGACTACGTTTTGGTCATGCAGTCACTAATGCGTCATATAAACTACACGGAAGATCAGAAACTTCAGCGAATATACAGAAATTGACACAGAGATTATTTATTATATATTAAGAGAACCGATTTTACAACGTTGGAAGACTTAGTAACCATGGCAGAGGATTTCGAAGGCATTCGTCCGGATTCTGAGCCGCAGCGAGCTTTCCAAACTCAACGCCGTCAACCACTAGAGTCACACAGAATGATATCCACTGAAACCACAACAATTCATCGATCCGATCCACGAACAGCCTGTAGAAGATGTGGCGAAAATGGACATTTCCAGCGAGAATGCCGTAACTCTAGGAAAATTTTCTGTTGGGAATGCGGAAAACAAGGAGTTAGAACAATCGAGTGCTGTAAGAAAAATCAGGGAAACGCGCAGGGTGTCCAGCAGAGACGAGGACTGGTGGACCCATTGAACAGAAGCTTTCCTCGTACCCCACGAAGTGCTTGAACTACAATAAAGACAAAATTTTTGCCAAAGTCGCTTTAGGAAATGAACTTGTCACAGCGACTTTGGACACAGGTGCCTCCAGAAGCTTCATCAGCCAATTAGCCGCCGACATGATCGAAGGAAAGAAGGTGGAGGTAGATTGCAAAGCAAAAATGGCGGACGGCACAGTACACGTGGTAAAAGAAGCCATAGAAATTACTATACAACTAGGAGCGGCAGAGTGTGAGCTGCAAATTTTAATTTTACCAGATGTCGCTGACAGTATTATACTAGGCTTGGATTTCCTGATTAAGATTGGAACATCAATTAGCTGCGGAGGCGAGACCATCACATTGAGAGCACCAACAACTGAAAGTGCTGCATGTTCAACAATACGGACGCAAAATACAGAAACTACGGTACAAGAACCATCAAGAAAACCCAAAAGAGAGAATACGAATTCATCGAGAACAGCCGTGAAAGCTGGAGAAGAGCAAAACTCATCAGAGAAGAGGATCGAGAAATTCCTGGAAGCAGAGCTTAAGAAATTTGAAACACTTACAGGACCGTCCAACATCACAGAGCATAAAATTATCATGAAAGACGACAGACCGATAAAGCAGAGATATTACCCGAAAAACCCCGCGATGCAAGAGATAATAAACAAAGAAATAGATGAGCTGCTTGAAAAAGGCTGCATCGAGCCTTCACATAGTCCATATAGTGCGCCAATCGTTCTTGTTAGGAAAAAGAATGGTCAATGGCGACTATGCGTTGATTATCGGCAGTTAAACTCAAGGTCAGTACCTGACGCTTATCCATTGCCTAGGATTCAACACATTTTGGATCGACTACGAGACGCGCAGTACATAAGCACCTTAGATTTGAAAAATGGCTATTGGCAAATTCCCGTAAGCGCAGACAGCAAGCAATACACAGCATTCACCGTACCAGGGAGAGGACTTTTTCAGTGGAAAGTCATGCCATTTGGACTTCACTCTGCACCGGCAACATTCCAAAGAGCGCTAGACCAAGTCATCGGGCCAGATATGGAACCTCATGCATTTGCATATCTGGACGATATCATTGTAGTTGGAGCGACCCTAGAAAACCACATGGAAAACTTGCGAGAAGTATTTCGACGACTAAGAAATGCAAACTTGAAAATTAACGAAGAAAAATGTGAATTCTTTAAACAAGATTTGAAGTATCTCGGTCACGTTGTAAGCCACCAGGGCATTCACACCGATCCAGATAAGGTTGCTGCCATTAAGGAACTGGCACCCCCTACTAATGTCAGAGGCGTACGACGATTTCTCGGAACAGCATCGTGGTATCGACGATTCGTGCCAGATTTTGCTAAATTAGTAGTCCCACTTACCAGTCTATTGAGGAAAGATAAACGATGGCATTGGAACGAAGAACAACAACAAGCATTCGAGACATTGAAATTAAAACTAACTGAAGCACCAGTATTAACGTGTCCAGATTTCTCCAAACTTTTCACGCTCCAGACAGACGCAAGTAATCACGGGTTAGGAGCAGTTCTCACGCAGGAAACCGACGAAGGCGAGAAAGTGGTTGCATATGCGAGTCGACACCTTAACAAGGCAGAAATGAATTACTCAGCTACAGAAAAAGAATGCCTCGCAGTCGTATGGGGAATCAGGAAAATGCGACCTTACCTAGAAGGCTATAGATTCTGCGTCATAACGGATCACCTCGCACTTAAGTGGCTAAATTCGCTGGAAAATCCATCTGGGCGGTTAGCGAGATGGGCGCTTGAGTTACAACAATATATGTTCGACGTAAAATATCGAAAAGGCAAATGGAACGTGGTCGCTGATACACTGTCCAGAGAACCCGTGGAAAAATTAAATAATATCACAGTTGATGGAGAAAAATGCAACTGGACCGAAGCCAAGATCACCGAAATCAAGAAAAACCCAGTGAAATATGCTGATTATGTCATAGAGAATGGCCAATTGTATCGACATATTCCAGGGCAGTTGAACGACGAGGACTGTGCGGCATGGAAACTTTGCGTGCCCAAACACTTACGCACTCGAGTACTTAAAGAGAATCACGATGACCCTAGTGCTGGACATCCAGAAATTAGAAAGACCATTACGAAGATAGCAAACAAATATTATTGGCCGGGAATGTTCAGAGACATAAGAAAACATGTTCGCTGCTGTGAATCTTGCCAAAAATATAAACCAGAGCAAAACAAAGCCGCAGGAAGAATGCTTACGCAATTACCAGATGAACCATGGTCCATCGTTTGCGCTGATTTCATTGGACCATTACCTCGAACAAAGCATGGCAATTCAGTGATATTAGTTTTCTTCGACAAATTCTCTAAGTGGACAGAAATCGTACCACTGAGACAAGCGACCGCCGACAATGTAAAGAAGGCATTCCGTGAAAGAATTTTAGCGAGATATGGAGTTCCAAAAGTCTTTGTCACAGATAATGGTCTTCAGTTCAAAAACAGACCACTTCAAAGATTTCTTCAAAGTATAGGAGTTCGACAACAGTTTACCGCACCTTATACCCCTCAGGAGAACCCAACAGAAAGAGCAAACAGAAACGTGAAAAGAATACTAGCACAAATCATAGACAACAAGCAAACACAGTGGGACGAGTATATCCCGGAAATCTCTCTGGCGATAAACACCATGGCATCCGAGACGACAGGGTTTAGTCCAGCTTTTCTCACACAAGGTCGAGAACCACGTCTTCCTGGGTCGCTCTTCGATGAAGTTACTATAGGAACCGGATCAGCGCCACAGAATCCCGAATACAAAGGCATCCGGCTTCAAGAAATATTTAAAATCGTGAGAAGAAACCTGGAAAGAGCTTCAATAGATCAGGCCAGGCACTACAATCTGCGACGGAGACAATGGAAACCAGAAGTGGGAGCCGCAGTATTAGTCAAAACCCATCATCTATCGAAAGCAGCAGACAAATTCAACGCCAAGCTAGCTCCAAAGTACGAAGGACCATATCAAATCAAGAGATACATTTCTCCAGTGATTGTCGAATTTGAAATCACAGGAAATTCAAAAACCCGCACGGCTCATATTGGTGACCTCAAGGAATATCACCATAGTTTCGAAACATTGACCAAGACTGGTACAGACGGGCATAACTGAGTTGTAATAGTTTAGAGCGCATGTATTGTGATTGTCGTAGCTCGTGTTGTCCCACATAGAGTTTGTAATTAAGACACTAATTACATTTTTTTTATGAACAGATTTTTCAAAACTTCAACAATGGCAAAGCAACTATACAACGACCGTATGGATGGCGAGCTCAGTGCCGATGCACAGGTGAAGAAGCAGGTGAGCGTCGAAACTCTTGGTCGAGTTATAGTCGACGTAGCGAAGCAGGAGGGGTCGGTGTTGCCCTCGTCCAGCGGGGCGTCCGGTGGCACCGACGAGCAACCACTAGTTCGCTATCCGCCAGGCCGTGGAGCGATCTCCATTTACACGGCCGACTACAAGCGCCTCGCACCGAAACGCTTCCTCAATGACGCCCTCATTGAGTTTTGGCTCAATTGGGTACAGCACACCAATCTCTCAGAAGCCCGACAAGAACAGGTATACGTCGCCAGCACATACCTGTTTTCCAGAATAGATTCCGGGACTGGAACCCCGTTAGAGCGACACGCAACGGTCAAACGATGGACAAGGAAGGTTGACCTATTTGCGAAAGAACTCATCCTGATTCCCATCAATAAGAACCAGCATTGGTATTTGATGGTTGTATGTTTTCCGGGGCTACGTGGACCGAGAATCATCCTACCTGAAGAAGCTGATGGTACTTGGGGTGTAAAAGCTCCATGTATCATCCAGTTTGATTCGTTGAGTCCAGGGCCTCGGACGAGCGACGCCAAACGCATCAGAGAATACCTCGCCGAAGAATTCAAAGCCCGGAAGCCTACAGAGGAACCTCGTGGATGGGGAGAGGAGACAATACCACTATTGACACCCTGTCTTCCTCAGCAGCAAAATGGGACGGACTGTGGCGTGTTTTTGCTTCATTTCGCAGAAAAAGTCCTTAGCGAACCGGTACTTGATTTCTTTCCCGAGCAGACCAAATTTTCGGAATGGTTCCCAATCAAGGAAATTGCGGAAAAGAGGGAGGTTATCGCTAAGGTACTGAGGCAAATTTCTGGAAGCAAGGAAGACCAGCACCAACCGCAAACACAAGATCATGAGCCCCCTAATAAGCGTGTCAAAGCCATGAACCCGAAGCCCGAAAGAGTGAGTGTAGACGCCCAACACTACTTCGATCCAATTACCGGTACGTATTATGACAACCTGTGTGCCGAAGTTGAAAGCCATGCCGCTGGTACCACACCAACATGGAAGAATAAGGTCTACAACTCCGTGGAGGATTTGGGCAGGGCAGATGCAGATGGAGTTCCACCGGATATTGTGTCGGAGATCCGGCAGCGCTACTCTGTGTTGGGCGAGCCAGGCAGAAAAAATCACCGCGTGCAATTCCAACGAGGACGGTTTAAGATAACTATTACGCCGAACAAAATAACCCTGCTCGCATCGGAAAGAAAGGGGGGAGTGTAAAGAAACACACTTTCTTTACATATTTTTTCACATTTTTATTTTTTATTTTTTTTTTTACACAAACGAGTATAGAACTCGGACTATGCTCCAACTGAGCCGGTCGATAGTATACGTTAACTAAAGACTCGGTGATCTGAGTTGAGCGGTCCCAACTCAGGTGGAACTTATTCGACGCTTGCGTCACAAAGAGCAGAGCATTGGAAATGTCCCGTAAAGTCAGGTGATAACTTTACAAAGAGAGAACAAAATGGTACAGTGGAGGCAGCTAAAAATCAACCCAAAATGAAATTAACAAAGTACTGAAACAAGAAATACAGGCGTAGGAAAATAAAATATCAAACAGAGAAACAACAAACAACAAATAAATACCCAGATATACAATATAGTAAACAGACATACAAAGCGACAAATAAACATAAGTGAACACACACATAAACACAAAGGAGCAAAATATTACAATCACAGAAAACCACGAAACACAAATAAATGCACACACACAAAGAAACAACATTACAAACAAATCACATAGGAAAAATATCACAAAGGAATTTTACATAGGACGACCAATTTCAAAGTACATAAAATAAACATAAAGACCAAAGGTCGAAACTTAAAGTCAATAACCTGAAATATATAAATATATTTTCAAGGTTAACATTTTCTTGTCGTTCACAAATTTAAAAAAAAAATGTAGCAACAATTATGGTGGGTGATCCGCTATAGGATACCGTTTCTGATAAACAACAATTCACAGCAAAAAGTTGTTTTGATGTGACTATAAAATCGAGTGTGAAAGCTTACTCGATCTCTTTTGGATCTCAGCAGTTCAGACGGTAAGTCGCACCTCATATATCTTGTAAACTAACTTTGGTCGAGTGCTTTTAAGCGGACGCCAATTAGTTATACTAACTCAAGTAGTAACCTAGTAATTCCTTTGGTCCTGTAAATTAACTTATACTTTGGTCGAGTGCTTTTAAGCGGACGCCAATAGTATAAAACTAACCAGTAGTGGCTGAGTGCTTTTAAGCGGACGCCAATTAGTTATACTAACTCAAGTAGTAACCTAGTAATTCCTTTGGTCCTGTAAATTAACTTATACTTTGGTCGAGTGCTTTTAAGCGGACGCCAATAGTATAAAACTAACCAGTAGTGGCTGAATGCTTTTAAGCGGACGCCAATTAGTTATATTAACTCACAGTAGTAACTTAGTAATTCCTTTGATCCTGTAAATTAACTTATACTTTGGTCGAGTGCTTTTAAGCGGACGCCAATAGTATAAAACTAACCAGTAGTGGCTGAGTGCTTTTAAGCGGACGCCAATTAGTTATATTAACTCACAGTAGTAACTTAGTAATTCCTTTGATCCTGTAAATTAACTTATACTTTGGTCGAGTGCTTTTAAGCGGACGCCAATAGTATAAGAACTAACTAGTAGTGGCTGAGTGCTTTTAAGCGGACGCCAATTAGTTCATACTAACTTGCAGTAGCACAGTAAATCTTTTGAAATTGTTATAAATTAACTTATACTTTGGCTGAGTGCTTTTAAGCGGACGCCAATAGTATAAGAACTAACTAGTAGTGGCTGAGTGCTTTTAAGCGGATGCCAATTAGTTCATACTAACTTGCAGTAGCACAGTAAATCTTTTGAATTTGTTATAAATAAACTTAACTTCGCACAAAACGTAACTACACAAAAGTTTAATTTGTACAAAATTTATTTTATAAGAACCGTTTGTACAGAACGAAATGTATATGCAGGGAAAAAGTGTTAAGTAGCACATTGAATTTTGTTAATTAGTTAAGTTCAAGAAAATTTGATAATTAAATGAAAAAAATATAATTTTTAAAATAAAAAAAAACAAAGGCGTTTTATTTTCTTTGAACTACGAATCCTGGCGAGGCTGAGTATACCCCGGAAAAACATCGTTACAATATATATATATATATATATATATATATATATATATATATATATATATATATATATATATATATATATATATATATATATATATATATATATATATATATATATATATATATATATATATATATATATATATATATATATATATATATATATATATATATATATATATATATATATATATATATATATATATATATATATATATATATATATATATATATATATATATATATATATATATATATATATATATATATATATATATATATATATATATATATATATATATATATATATATATATATATATATATATATATATATATATATATATATATATATATATATATATATATATATATATATATATATATATATATATATATATATATATATATATATATATATATATATATATATATATATATATATATATATATATATATATATATATATATATATATATATATATATATATATATATATATATATATATATATATATATACAACAATCTTCATTACATGAAGATTTTTTTGAAATCATGACTTTTATCATGATTTTATGTTTATTGTTGGTTGATTAACATCATTGGTAACATTGCTATGCAAGACCAATTGAATATTCGTACTTTGAATATTCTTCATTTCCAACCTTCATTTCATTTCATTTCGTTCGAACATTCGAACCATGCTCTGTTCCCTTATAAAGGTTGTGACGAATACACGCGGCAAATAATTCACTTTATTAATTCATCTATACCAAGCAATTCTCTGCTTAGATTTAGAAACTATAAAGGTAGAAGTAAAATGGCATCAGCCAATCTTACTTATATATACATCAATACGGACGTATAATTTCAATTATAGATCGCTCATAGAGCAAATTATCTTGTATCGCCATTTCGTTGTCACTCGAATCTCATACAATCATCATTTAATATAGTGAATTTATTATCACTATTTATAAGAATATTTATATATACGACTATATATAATATTGCCCATTCGTAATCAATCGTATATCTTATTATATTGGATAACATTCCATTTGCAAATCATATCAAAATCATTAGTACCTTCTTCAAATAAAGGCTTTTGAAATCATGACTTCTTCTATCATGATTTTGTGCTTATTGTTGGTTGATTAACAACATTATTGGTAACATATTGCTATGCAAGACCAATCGAATATTCATACCTTGAATATTCAACATCGTTTTCCAACCATCTTTTTCATTCATTTACCATGCTCTGTTCCCTTATAAAGGTTTTTAAACCAGCACCCGGGGAAAGATGTTTTGTTCGAAGTTTATTCAAACAAAATTTAATATAGTAAATTATTGTCACTGTTTATATGCATATTTATATATACGACAATATATATAACATTGTACATGCACCTCCAATCGCATTTTATTATATTGAAAATAATCAATTTTCAACATATATCAATCATTATAACTTCGCATGAAGCTTTTTGAAATCATGACTTTTAATCATAATTTTATGCTTATTGGTGTTCATTAATATCATTGGTAACATTGCTTTGCAACACCAATTGAATATTCGTACTTTGAATATTCTTCATTTCCCATCCATCTTCTTTATTCATTCACCACCCTATGTTCTCTTATAAAGGTTGTGACAAATGCACGCAACGAAAACCTTTTTTGGTCAAATTTATTCCAAATTTGATACAAACACTATTTAATATAGTGAATTAATATTCACTACTTATATATACGACAATATTCAACATCGTACAAGCACCTCCAATAGCATTTCAATTATATTGAAAACGTTCAATTTGCAACTTATATCAATCACTATACACCTTCACATGAAGATATTTGAAATCATGACCTTTGTCATAATTTTATGCTTATTGGTGTTCGTTAATATCATTGGTAACATTTCTTTGCAACACCAATCGAATATTCGTACTTTGAATATTCTTCATTTTCCAACCATCTTTCGCATTCATATATTTACCATGCGCTCTATTTCCTTATACAAGCATTATTTAATATAGTGAATTATTATTCACTATTTATATCTATATTTATATATACGACAATATTTAACATCGTACATGCACCTCCAATCGAATTTTATTATATTGAAAACGTTCAATTTGCAACTTATATCAATCATTATACCTTCACATGAAGATATTTGAAATCATGACCTTTGTCATAATTTTATGCTTATTGGTGTTCATTAATATCATTGGTAACATTTCTTTGCAACACCAATCGAATATTCGTACTTTGAATATTCTTCATTTTCCAACCATCTTTCGCATTCATATTTACCATGCGCTCTATTCCCTTATACAAGCATTATTAAATATAGTGGATTATTATTCACTATTTATATCTATATTTATATATACGACAATGTTTAACATCGTACATGCACCTCCAATCGAATTTTATTATATTGAAAACGTTCAATTTGCAACTTATATCAATCATTATACCTTCACATGAAGATATTTGAAATCATGACTTTTGTCATAATTTTATGCTTATTGGTGTTCATTAATATCATTGGTAACATTGCTTTGCAACACCAATCGAATATTCGTACTTTGAATATTCTTCACTTCGCACCCAATTTTTCATTTAAACAACATGCTCTATTCTCTTATATAGGTTGTGACAAATACACGCCGCAAAAACCTTATGGGTCAAATTTAAACTAACACGCCGCAAAAACTTTTTATAGTCAAAATGTATAAAAAATGATAGAATAATTCTACATATAATTTAAAAAAACAAATCAACAATGAAACAAGATAACAAAGATCGATAATGAAATCGATCTATCTAGGCATCATCTTATTTCATCATAATTGTTTATTTAAATCATACGTAGAAAAATCCTATCATTTCTCTTCTACATACTATGAACGCAATAACAATTATAACTATATATTGCTTGCGTATATACTAGGATATCTCTTTGTTGAATATGAAACGATCAATTTCAAGAAATCAATCGAATCAGACAATTCATCATATGTTGTCAATTTATTAAAATTCAAAGATATTTTGAATTTAATATTATAAATGTAAATATGTACATTCAAGTAATATATACATTATATTATATGAACGCAATAGCAATTATAACCATTATTTTGCTTGCGTATATGTTAAGATATTTCTTTGTTGAATATGAAACGATCAATTTAATGAAATCAATCGAATCTGAAAATTCATCATATGTTGTCAATTTATTAAAATTCAAAGATATTTTGAATTTCATATTATAAATGTAATATATATACATATATGTAATATATACATTATATTGTATTATATGAACGCAATAGCAATTATAACCATATTGCTTGCGTGTATATATATTAAGATATTTCTTTGTTGAACATGAAACGATCAATTTCAAGAAATCAATCGAATCAGAAAATTCAACTTATCGAATCTTATCAACTTACCGTTATTATTTAAAACGAATCATCAAGCAAAGGATGAGCTTCAGTGGATCGCAGTATGGCAGCTGCTCTACCACTTACAACACCTTGCCCGTTACAAAAGTCGTTTACAATTGATTCTAGGCATTGTCATTGTATTAAATAATGCTTTAATATGTAACTAGCGCGGCACCCAGGTGATAATTAATCCTCCCGGATTTGCTATGTTACAAATAACATTGGCATCATATATTCATTATCGTTTATAAATAAATATAAACTTTAAATGATTTAGAAGCCATACAATGCAATTGCCCCATTTTTATCATTGCAGTCCAGCACGGATACGACCTTAGAGGCGTTCAGGCATAATCCAACGGACGTAGCGTCATACCACTGTTCGCTCGAACAAGTATTGTGCCATTGGTCCGTACCTGCGGTTCCTCTCGTACTACGCAGGAATGCTGTCGCAACAAATTTGTCATTAGTAGGATAAAACTAACCTGTCTCACGACGGTCTAAACCCAGCTCACGTTCCCTTGCATGGGTGAACAATCCAACGCTTGGTGAATTTTGCTTCACAATGATAGGAAGAGCCGACATCGAAGGCTCAAAAAGCGACGTCGCTATGAACGCTTGGCCGCCACAAGCCAGTTATCCCTATGGTAACACTTCTGACACCTCTTGTTAAAAACTCTTTAAACCAAAAGGATCGATAGGCCGAGCTTTAGCTGTCTCTGTGTGTACTGAACACCGAGATCAAGTCAGCATTTGCCCTTTTGCTCTATGTGTGGTTTCTGTCCGCACTGAGCTGGCCTTGGGACACCTCCGTTATTATTTGAGAGATGTACCGCCCCAGTCAAACTCCCCACCTGGCAATGTCCTTGAATTGGATCATACCTGAGTGCTGGAGTTATACCAAATCTCAATTATAATTATAACATCGATAAGATGATATATTTTATTAAAATCTGTTTGCAATTATATAACAAACTCTTGATATTTTGATCAAGAAACTTGCATCAAGACCAAATACCATAAGATATATAAATATATCCGTATAATGGCTAGGAAATGATACATGCTCCATTTAATCAAGTAAGTAAGGAAACAATAAGAGTAGTGGTATTTCATTGGCGATATATGAATAAATTCATAAATCTCCCACTTATGCTACACCTCTTATGTCTCCTTACACTGCCAGACTAGAGTCAAGCTCAAAAGGGTCTTCTTTCCCCGCTAATTATTCCAAGCCCGTTCCCTTGGCTGTGGTTTCGCTAGATAGTAGATAGGGACAGATTCCGAACTTGGTTTAACGTGAACCCCTGCCGTGTAGGCTTAATTTCACGGTTGGCCATCCCACATGGGGTCAATTTAAGCGTCGACCAGCGCCCTTCGGATGACACAAGTGCCACCACCAGTACCTATTTGAAGTCATGGGTAAGGCATGAGCTTCCTCCTTGGTTGAGAGCGAGGCCTATCTAACACCTCTTGAGTTGTAAATACAACCCTATGTCTCCCGCGAATTTGGGAACAACCACAGCCACCACGATGCTCCCACTAGGGGGCCTACCTCTACTAGACAGGAGTTGACCGGATAGCATGAGAGCTATTCCAGCCAATGGGCAACCTGTCTCCCGTGGTACCAGAATATAGCTTCCGGTGGAGCTTCGCAACCGTGCAGGTCACTTCCGGTTGAGCCCCTTACGGCTCGGGACCGGCGGCCTATGACCTACCTATACCCAACTGTCTTCTCCTCCTAAACACTTCCCTCGCATAATTCCTAAAATTATTAAAACTTGACATAGTGGCCAAAATTCCACTCACATCAAAAATGTCATTTCTGTGTAAAACCCCCATGTCTTCTAAGTTTCTAATGTCCGTATATAGTGGGCACATGCACAAAACATGTACCCAGTCATCCCTAACATTTCCACAACTACAATTCTCACTTCCACTTAGGCCTCTTTTATGCAGAAATGCATTTAGAGACCCATGCCCTGTCAGAAGAAAACCTGTACAGAGGTCAAAACCAATGTTTATTCCTCTCATAAGCCAGACGTCTTGGATGTAAGAGTATGTAACTCTGCCGTTGGCGCTTATATCCCATCTAGATTGCCACCTAGATGAGAGGCATTCGCGCAGCAGAGCCTTCCGCTCACCTCCAGTCAGATCTTCAATTGAGCTACCAGAAACCCAATCATGGTTTGACAGCTGTATACCCTTCTTTATTTTGAAAGCTACACCCCTTTGTATAACCTCCAAGTCAAGGGGCGGAGCTCCCAGCAATACCTGTAAGGCATCCGTAGACACCGTACGGCATACCGGAAGGCACCCCAATAATGCTATCCTCTGGCAGCTCAATATCTTTCCGCGGCCCACAACAGTCATGACAGCCTCGTACCATACAGACGCCCCAAATGTTACGCAAGCAACAAGTAGGCCATCATAGATAGCACGAACCGCACCCCTGCTTAGGCCCCAGTCAGATCGAAGGATACGCCTGACTTGCCCAACAACTTTCTCCATTTGGCTCCTTAAACTGCTTAAATGCGGCATAAATTTTAGCCGCTCCCCCATAGTGATACCTAAATACCTAACCTCTTTCACGGATTTGATTACCATATTATTCAGACGGATCGTTGGAGGGCGACTGGCAGACAAGGTGCCTTTCAGCAACATGGCCACCGTCTTCTCCACGGACACACTTACACCAACATTCACGCTCCACTCATTCACTAACCCGAGTACATTACATGACGATGTCTCAAGGTTAGCACGAGACTGCCCTTCTATCAGCAGGAGTAGATCATCTGCATATGCCACGCATTTGCAGTGATCACTCAACTGCCTAAGCAGGGTGTCCATCATTATGTTCCATATGAATGGACCACAAATGGAACCCTGTGGGCAACCTCGCTCCACATTTACACACACACTACCTATGCCACTTCCTACGACTGCCCTGCGATGAGAGAAATAGCTTTTCCACAAACCTATATCTTTACATCCCAGCTCCTGCAATCTAGAAATTACCCTACTCCAATGGAGATAATCAAATGCTCCTTTGAAGTCAATGAAAATTCCTAATACATATTTTGCCCTACTCTCGCTAACACTACTCTTTGTGAATTGCCATGCATCCTCTACGCCCTTGCCTTTTTTAAACCCAAACTGGCTTGGTGAAGGCACTTCAATCATGTCTTCCTGAAGTCTTTCCACCATCACTCTTTCCAGTACCTTGCCAAGCACTGGTAAGAGGCTGATTCCCCTATAAGACCTAGGATTACTTCTAGGCTTATGGGGAGACTTCAGTAAGGGCATGACCCTTGCCACCTTCCAATAAGAGGGAAAATATCCAATGTGCACACATTTCCGATACAAAGAGATCAAGTATTCCGGAATGACTTTCCATATGGCTTTCACCATTTCTCCAGTCATTCCGTCAATACCCAGTGATCTCTTCGACCGAAGCTGCATGACCCCATTTTTCACCTCCCTCCCGCCAAGTGGTGGTGAGTCTAGATGAGGCTCATCCGCCAAATTCCCCACTATTTCTTCCCTGGGAAAAAATTCCCTAAGGACAGCTCCTACACAACCCCTCCAATCATGCAGCAGAGTATCTCCTACTTGAATTGCGCCGATTTCTGTACATTTCCCTGAGCTTCTACAGATTCTATAAACCTGGCCCCAGGGATCATTCCTATTAACCGCAACAAATTCCCTCCACTCATTCTCCTTTTCCTTCAAAATCATGCGTTTGTAATCAAGCAAACATTGCCTGAAAGCCGTTGCTGCTTGGGCCAAGTTGGAAGCATTGGTTGCTCTAGCTCTTTGGAAATCTTTCCGCAAGTTTCGAAGCATCCTCCGCTTTTCACTTAAACCACGTGTCCACCATTTCACCCTTCTTCGATTCACCTTTCGGGTCCTCTCGAAGAGCTCATCGTTAACCCGCCAAACGCAATCATTAATGTGCTCGATTTGCCGATCACAGCTCAAGAGCTCATATTCTTGAAGCGAAAGCGAACCAATCGCCGCAGCCACATGAGCCCCATAATTGCTCCAATCAGCTCCTCTTACACACCATCTCCTACTGAATTCTGATTCCCTCTGATTTCCTATGTGAGAGTGATCATCACTATTTCTAGTGCATTTATCCTGAATTAGGTTATGATCACTTACCCCTTCTACCACTTCCCAACTAACACTATATGACCCCACCGCTGCCTTATTGGCAAGACTTACATCTATGTCACTCCTACCCATACCCACTACCTCAAAAGTATACACTTCGCTTGGCTCGTTAATGGCATGAACCTCATTTGAGATCATCCATTCGCTTAGCTGTTCACCCCGTAGGCGTTTCCGATGTTCAGATGTTGATCCGTTCATCTTACTATGCCAGACGGAGGAAACAGCATTCGCATCTACACCAAGGAATAGTGGGCTGCTACCAGCGAGCAACAGCACACGATCCATGTATTCTATATAAGGCGGTATTTCATCACAATTTACAATAAATACTGGCAAAAATTATTTTCCCTATATTTCCTTCCACACTCACGCATACACCATGGACACTCGCGTCAATTTTCATACATATAACATTCATATCATTAATGATTACAGCAGCGTTGCAATTATCATCAAGAAATACCCGCATATCCGCGGGCAAGCCCCTTACACATCCCCCTGATATGTAAGGCTCCTGTACTAATGCAACACTGCTGCCCAATCGGCGCATTTCTTTCCCTAACTCGACCATAACGCTATACAACCCCTGACAATTTTGTTGTAAAAACCTAATAATCCTAATGTCTTGAGTGAATCCTTGCAACAACGGCTGCATAAATGGGGCAAGCTGATGACGTCATCAGATGCTCCGAAGGCTTACCTCTAAATGCACAATCTCTGCAGTTCAATGCATTTACGCATTGACGTGCCTTGTGTCCTGCCTTTCCACATCTCCTACAAATGTCTTCCTTTAGCCTACATTCCGATATCATGTGATCCAAGCTTAAACATCTGAAACAGCTGTTCACCACTTGGAATTCACGTACACGGAATGAAAAATGTTTAACGTAGCAACGTTCCCTATCCAACAAACACTGCATAGCTTGACGACTTCCCTCTAAAACTACACTTATGGTACCTTCCGTCTCAGTCCATGGTTTACCCACTAACCTAACTTCCTTTTCAAATTCCTCCTTTGATATTTTATCCGCAAAATTGAGTTCAAAAAGATCTCTCATGAAATCTTCACGCGAGATCCTCGACTCAAATTTTTGAATAACTACCCTAGGACCTAACCTCTCATTTGATCTCACTGACAATCCTAATTCATCAAACTTCTTGTTTGAAATAATCTTGTCCCTCTCTCCTGTAGTTGGAGTTCGAATAACAACTCCCCCTCCCTTAATAGGCTTCACAGTAGATAGGGACAGATGCCGCTCGGTGTTTAACGTGAGTGCCTGCCGTGTTGGCTTAAACTCACGGTGGGCCTACCCACACTCGGGATTACTAGGTAGACTTTGTGAATACCTTATATACTGGCAATCATCAGCCACGGCATCAACTTAGCCCTATTGCGCCATTTGTGTACCTATGGAAGCCTGGGACGTGCAGGACATTCCTCGCAGGTTGACGATCGAGGCCTATCTAAAACCTCTTTAATGCCGGTGTGCTACTCACCGGCATTCTGAGTTGTCGGAGGTCTGCCTCCTCACGCAACTCCACGCGGAGACTCTATGGTCTCTCCCCGCGTATTTTTGGGTAGTACCACAGCCACCACGAAGCTCCCACAAGGGGGCCTACCCACTGGTGTGCTGTGTACGTGGGAATTTACATTAGCGGGGTCAGATTAAGACCCAAAATGAGCCGCACACCATCCGTGGCACCATTTTTACATCTTTGGTAAGATG
Organism: Physocephala rufipes; assembly: GCA_963966595.1. NCBI lineage: Eukaryota > Metazoa > Arthropoda > Insecta > Diptera > Conopidae > Physocephala > Physocephala rufipes. Next base: position 21,305 of record CAWZZZ010000172.1, read on the forward strand.
TCGGAACTAGCCTGCATAGTTCCTGGCAAGTGAACTATGTGCAAGCACGACTAGTCACTGCCATTTTGTCGCCTTATGTCCACGACGGGCCTGGCACCCAAAGTAGATAGGGACAGATTTCTGCCTTGTGTTTAGCGTGTACGCCTACCATGATTGGTTTAAGTACACGGCGAGCCATCCCGCACGGGGTTGCAAGTACGAACTCTGTGAACGTACCTTTTTACTTTATAGCGACAACCGACGCCCATTTCGCTTACGGTAGCCAACCGTAGCTTTGCCATGTACCTGTGGAAGCCTGTGTGTGGCAGGACATTCCTCGCAGGTTACTATTGCGGCACTATCTAAAGCATTATGCCGGTGGGGACACTCACCGGCATATGAGTTGACGGAGGTCTGCCTCCTCGCGCAACTCTCGCGGAGACTCAAGGTCTCTACCCGCGTATTTTTGGGTGGCAACCACAGCCACCACGAAGCTCCCACTAGGGGGCCTACCCACGATGCACTATCTTTGTGGGCTTTATATTTAGCGGGGTTGGAAAGACCCCTGTACATTGTGCATCACCCGTGGCACCAATTTATCGCCTTTGGTAAGGCTTCGGAACTAGCCAAGTCTAGTCCGTGGCTAGTGAACCAAAACAGACCTGATCAGTCACTGCCATTTTGTTGCCCACACTGCAACGGGACTGGCGCCCGAAGTAGATAGGGACAGATTCCTGTCGGTGCTTTACGTGAACACCTGCCGTGAAGGCTTAAGTTCACGGTGGGCCATCCCACATGGGGTCAATTTAAGCGTCGACCGGCGCCCATCGGATGAGCACGAAGTGCCATCTCCAGTACCAGATCTAAAGCCATGCGTAAGGACATGAGCTTACTCCTTGGTAGGGAGTCGAGGCCTACCTACACCTCTTGAGTTGAAAATACAACCCTAATGTCTCCCGCGAATTTGGGAACAACCACAACCACCGCGATGCTCCCACTAGGGGGCCTACCTCAATAGACAGGAGTGGCTGGATAGCATGAAAGCTATTCCAACCACTGGGCACCCTGTCTCCCGCGGTACCAGAATATAGCTTCTGGTGAAGCTTTGGCAACCGTGAAGGTCACTTCCAGTTGGGTTCCATACAACCCCGGACTGGCGGCCTAAGAATGAGGGTAGAGGGGAGGGGGGAGGAAATAGGAATTTGGGAGGGGTGGAGCTGAAACGAAGAAGAGGGGGACAAAAATATTGGAGGAGCGTTTCAGCTCAGTAGATAGGGACAGGTTCCGCTATATTGTTTAACGTGAACCCCTGCCGTGTAGGCTTAATTTCACGGTGGGCCATCCCACATGGGGTCAATTTAAGCGTCGACCAGCGCCCTTCGGAAGACACAAAGTGCCACCACCAGTACCTATTTGAAGTCATGTATAAGGCATGAACTTCCTCCTTGGTTGAGAACGAGGCCTATCTAACACCTCTTGAGTTGTAATACAACCCTATGTCTCCCGCGAATTTGGGAACAACCACAGCCACCACGATGCTCCCACTAGGGGGCCTACCTCACAAGACAGGAGTTGACCGGATAGCATGAGAGCTATTCCAGACTGGGCATCCTGTCTCCCGTGGTACCAGAATATAGCCTCCGGTCGAGCTTCGCAACCGTGAAGGTCACTTCCAGTTGAGCTCCTTACAGCTCCGGACTGGCTCCGATCCTACCTAATGTCCTTCCAATCTTCTTATCGTGAATACTTCACGAGCATATTTCCTAAACTTGTCTAAGCTAGCCTTAGTGGCGAAAACCCCACTAACATCATAATTGCCTTCCCTGCAGTTAACCGACATAGCCTCACAACTCCTAATATCTGAGTATAATGGGCACACGCACAGAACATGCACCCAATCTTCCCTATCAGCACCACAGTGACTGCCTTCTCCTTCACATAGGCCTCTCTTATGCAAAAATGCATTTAGAGAGCCGTGCCCTGTGAGGAGAAAGCCAGAAAACATATCAAAACCTATATCGCCACCTCTCATTAGCCAAACGTCACGGATATATAAATAAGTGACTCTGCCGTTAGCACTTATATCCCACCTAGATTGCCATCTAGATGTGAGACACTCGCTCAGCAGAGCCTTCCGCTCTCCTCCAGTCAGGTTTTCGATTGAGCTACCAGAAACCCAATCATGGTTTAAAAGCACTATACCCTTCTTAACCTTGAAAGTTATACCCCTTTGTATAACCTCTAAGTCAAGGGGCGGAGCTCCCTGCAATACCTGTAAGGCATCCGTAGACACAGTACGGCATACCGGAAGGCAACTCAATAGTGCTATCTTCCCTATCAGCACCACAGAGACAGCCTTCTCCTTCACATAGGCCTCTCTTATGCAAAAATGCATTTAAAGAGCCGTGCCCTGTGAGGAGAAAGCCAGAAAACATATCAAAACCTATATCGACACCTCTCATTAGCCAAACGTCACGGATATATAAATAAGTGACTCTGCCGTTAGCACTTATATCCCACCTAGATTGCCATCTAGATGTGAGACACTCGCTCAGCAGAGCCTTCCGCTCTCCTCCAGTCAGGTTTTCGATTGAGCTACCAGAAACCCAATCATGGTTTAAAAGCACTATACCCTTCTTAACCTTGAAAGTTACACCCCTTTGTATAACCTCTAAGTCAAGGGGCGGAGCTCCCAGCAATACCTGTAAGGCATCCGTAGACACAGTACGGCATACCGGAAGGCAACCCAATAGTGCTATCCTCTGGCAGCTCAATATTCGTCTACGGCCCACAACAGTCATGACCGCCTCGTACCACACCGATGCCCCAAATGTTACGCAAGCAACAAGTAGGCCATCATAGATAGCACGAACCGCACCCCTGCTCAGGCCCCAGTCTGACCGGAGTATACGCCTGACTTGCCCAACTACATTCTCCATTTTGTTCCTTAAACTAACTAAATGCGGCATGAATTTCATCCGCTCCCCCATTGTGATACCTAGATACCTAACCTCATTCACATATTTGATTGTCCTGTTATTTAACCGGATCGTTGGTGGACGACTGACTGCCAAGGTGCCTTTAAGCAACATTGTTACTGTCTTTTCCACGGACACACTCACACCCACATTCAAACTCCATTCATTCACTAACCCAAGCACATTGCATGACAATGTCTCCAGGTTAGCACGAGATTGCCCTTCTAACAGCAGGAGTAGATCATCTGCATATGCCACGCATTTGCAGTGATCACTCAACTGCCTAAGCAAGGGGTCCATCATTATGTTCCATATAAATGGACCACATATGGAGCCTTGTGGACCACATATGAACCACATATGAAGCATCCTCTACGCCCTTTTCCTTTTTAAAACCGAACTGGTATGGTGACGGGACCTCAGTCATGTCTTCCTGAAGTCTTTCCACCATCACCCTTTCCAGAACTTTGCCAAGCACTGGTAAGAGGCTGATTCCCCTGTAAGACCTAGGATTACTTCTAGGCTTATCGGGAGACTTCAGTAAGGGCATGACTCTTGCCACCTTCCAATATGAGGGAAAATATCCAACGGACACACATTTCCGATATAAGGAGTTCAAGTATTCCGGAACGACTTTCTAGATGACTTTCACCATCTCTCCGGTCATTCCGTCAACACCAGGTGATCTCCTCGATCGAAGCAGTGCAACTCCGTTTTCCACCTCCCTCCTAACTAGTGGCGGTGAAGCTGGAAGTAGCTCCACCACCAAATTTACAATATTCTCTTCCCTAGGAAAAAATTCATTTAGAATTGCTCCTACACAATCCCTCCAATTATGTAACAAATTATCTCCTACTTGGATGGCGCCAATTTCCGTACTCTTGCCTGCGCTCCTACAGATTCTGTACACCTGGCCCCATGGATCATTCCTATTCGATGCAACGAAAGCCCTCCACTCATTCTCTTTTTCCTTTATAATCATGTGTTTGTAATCAAGCAAGTATTGCCTGAAAGCCGTTGCTGCTTGAGTCAAGTTAGAAGCATTGGATGCTCTAGCTCTTTGGAAATTTTTCCGCAGATTTCGAAGCATCCTCCTCTTATCACTCAGACCGCGTGTCCACCATTTCACCCTTTTTCGATTCACCTTTCGGATCCTCTCGAAGAGCTCATCGTTGACTCGCCAAACGCAATCATTGATATATTCAATTTGCCGATCACAGCTCAGTGACTCATATTCCTGCAGCGAAACAGATGTAATCGCTGCAGCAATATGTGCCCCATATGCGCCCCAATCTGCTCCTTTAACATACCATCTCCTACCGAATTCTGCTTCCCTTTGGTTTTCTACCTGAGCATGATCATCACTATTTCTAGTGAAATTAACCTGAATTAGGTTATGATCACTAACCCCTTCTACTACCTTCCAATTTATGTGAAACCCACCCACTGCTGCCCTATTGGCAAGAGTTACATCAATATCACTCCTACCCATACCCACTACCTCAAAAGTGTATATTTCGCTTGGCTCGTTTACGGCATGAACCTCATTTGAGGTCATCCATTCGCTTAGCTGTTCACCCCGTTGGCGTTTTCGATGTTCAGATGTAGATCCGTTCATTTTACTATGCCATACGGAGGAAACAGCATTTGCGTCTACGCCAAGGAATAGCGGGCTGCTACCTGCAAGCAACAACACACGATCCATATACTCAATGTAAGGCGGTATATCATCCGCATACTTGCAATAAATGCTAGCAAACATTAATTTCCCTGTTTCACCTTCCACACAGACACAAACACCGTGAACACTGAAGTCAACACACATACAGATGACATTCATATCATTCACTATGACAGCAGCAATGGAGCTTTCGTTCAAGAAAACTCGAACATCAGCAGGCAAGCCCCTTACACATCCCCCTGATGTGTATGGTTCTTGCACCAAGGCAACACTGCTGCCAAGCCGGCGCATCTCTTTCCCTAATTCGACCATGACACTATACGAACCCTGACAATTTTGCTGAAGAAAAATCATTTAATGTTTGGCTTGCAATCTAGCCACCCTTTCACAATAAACAGGACAGATCGGACTGAACATCGTATGATTAGATACCTTCCCGCGGAAGGCACAATCACGGCAATTTGGTACATTATTACAACCACGTGCACGGTGGCCTTGCTCACCGCAACGCCTGCAGATATCCTCCTTTAACCCACATTCGGAGATTTTGTGGTCAAAGCCAAGACACATAAAACAACAAGATAGCGCTTGATAAGCGCGAACCCTAAATGAGAAATACTTAATATAGCATCTCTCCCTATCCATAATGGCGTTGATGACACGCTTGCTTCCCTCTAAAACTACGTTCACGACATTGTCTGCCTCTGACCATGGTTTACTACTTATTTTGACCTAATTGGAAAATTCTTCCTGGGTCATTATTTCCCTCAGATTTAGCTCATATAGGTCCTTCATGTAATCGTCACGCGAAATCTTGGCCTCTACCCTTTGAACTACCACCTTTGGGCCAAGTTTCTCGTTGACTGTCACTTCAAGGCCTACTTCGCCAAACCTATTATTTTGTACAGCCTTATTTCTTTCTACTAGAGTGGGGGTTCGAATAATAACACCACCACTCTTCAAAGGCTGTACCTCATGGATTCTAATCCCTAAGGAAGAACATACCTCATCAACTACCTTTTTTACCATGTCCTTGGCGCTGGTTTTGCCTTTGTTGCTCTTTACAACTAAGGACCATGTTTCAACCGGTTTCTTTACGGCTGGAACCGCCAACGGAGGAAAGGACACATTGGTTACAGACGGACGGACAACATGCGGAGATGGGCCGGCAATATTTTGAACGGACGGACGACTAGCGACAACGGACGACATCAATGGAGGCAGCGGCACCTTAAATGCACTAGCTGCCTCCTTATGGTTGTTGCTGCTCTCGAGGATATCGAGGCGACCTCTGAGGCGCTCATTTTCCGCAATCAGGGTCACAATCATACCCTCGTATTCGCTGGAGCAATTCATGATGTTACTTATCATGCCTGGCTCCAGCCTGGAAACCTCGAAAGCAGCAAGCAACATCTTCTTTACCTCTTTGAGTTTATTAACTAACTCAGAGGTAACATACTTTTTATTAATGGTAAGCAAATCACTTACCTCCTTTTCCGCTACCAAAGCCTTACCACTATCGCACTTCTCCATCGGTGACTTCGATTTTGCCATCTTCTTCCTGATCCTTTTGATCACCTCCGGCTCTGTATCGGATTCAGTTACCACATAAGACATCTGTTTCTTCTTCTTCTTCTTCTTTGGCGCAGATGCCTTCTGGTCATCAACAGGTAAAGGCGCCTTCTTCACTTCTGTGTCATATTCACTGGTCAGACCAGTAGACATGTCCACAATATCGACCTCAACCACTCGCTGAGGGTCAACAGCCATTACTGCTGATTTAGCAAGTATTTTAGGCAGTCACTATCACTTTACACAAATTTTTTTTTTAATCACCAAGTTGTATTACTATTGCCTAGTAATCAGCTCGGAAGCGCTAGGCAATTTTAATTAATTTTTTTTTAAATCATTTTTTTTTATAAAAATCACTACAAAATTGCCACGTTAGCAATAATAATTGCTGATGTAATCGCCGAATTAATTCCGAAATAAACCACCGAGTAATTCACTGAATTAAATTGGGTCGCTCCCTGCACACAACTGCTCACCATGAATGCTCACAATGAACTGAGTAGATAGGGACAGATTTCTGCCTTGTGCTTTACGTGTATGCCTACCATGATTGGTTTAAGTACACGGCGGGCCATCCCGCACGGGGTTGCGAGTACGAACTCTGTGAACGTACCTTTTTTTGCATATAGCGACAACCGACGCCCATTTCGCTTACGGTAGCCAACCGTAGCTTTGTCATGTACCTGTGGAAGCCTGTGTGTGGGCAGGACATTCCTCGCAGGTAACTATTTCAGCACTATCTAAGGCCTTGTGCCGGTGGGGACCTCACCGGCACTTGAGTTGACGGAGGCGGCCTCCTCGCGCAACTCTCGCGGAGATTCAAGGTCTCTACCCGCGTGTCTTTGGGTGGTAACCACAGCCACCACGAAGCTCCCACTAGGGGGCCTACCCACGATGCACTATATGCGTGGGCTTTATATTAGCTGGGTTGGAAAGACCCCTATACAACGTGCATCACCCGTGGTACCGCTTTTAAGCCTTCGGTGAGGCCTCGGAACCAGGGTGCATAGTTCATGGCTAGTGAACCAGCTTGCACTCTGGTCACTGCCATTTTGTTGCCCACACCGCAACGGGACTGGCACCCGAAGTAGATAGGGACAGATTTCTGCCTTGTGCTTTACGTGTACGCCTACCATGATTGGTTTAAGTACACGGCGGGCCACCCCGCACGGGGTTGCGAGTACGAACTCTGTGAACGTACCTTTTTTTGCATATAGCGACAACCGACGCCCATTTCGCTTACGGTAGCCAACCGTAGCTTTGTCATATACCTGTGGAAGCCTGTGTGTGGGCAGGACATTCCTCGCAGGTAGCTATTTCGGCACTATCTAAGGCCTTGTGCCGGTGGGGACACTCACCGGCACTTGAGTTGACGGAGGCGGCCTCCTCGCGCAACCCTCGCGGAGACTCGAGGTCTCTACCCGCGTTACTTTGGGTGGTAACCACAGCCACCACGAAGCTCCCACTAGGGGGCCTACCCACGATGCGCTATCTGCGTGGGCTTTATATTAGCGGGGTTCGAAGACCCCATACAATGCGCATCACCCGTGGTACCGCTTTTAAGCCTTCGGTGTGGCCTCGGAACCAGGGTGCATAGTTCATGGCTAGTGAACCAGCTAGCCACATTGCAGCCACACGGCAGCACTCTGGTCACTGCCATTTTGTTGCCCACACCGCAACGGGACTGGCACCCGAAGTAGATAGGGACAGAGTGAATCTCGTTAGTCCATTCATGCGCGTCACTAATTAGATGACGAGGCATTTGGCTATTTTTTTTAAATACGGACGTTGGAGCAGCGCACTGCTCATCAAGTGGCCCGTACGACTTATGCCTGATATGCCGCAGGCAGCACGGCGATTTTACTAAAGGATTATATCCTTTCTATAAATTGATGGTGTCCTATCCGACCCCGGTCCGAACCCCAAATGTTCTGAAAGACCAGCACGTACCAATCAAGACTCTGGTTGAAACCAAGGCGGCATCGCTCTTCCTGAGTACGCCAAAACTCACCAGATCATTAAAGGACTCCTTACTCCAAATTCCACGCCAATTAAGAGTTGCTGTCATTACTCTTATACTCTCGGTGGGATTAGCATTACATAGACCTGTTTTAAAGATGTCATTATCATAATATGCCTTCTTGTTAGCATGGGCAATATCTAGATTCATAGAATCCGTGACTATTTGGACATCAATGACGACTGTATTCCTGTCTCCAATCGAGGCCACCAAATCCGGAATCTTAATACCAGAGGCAGTCGGGATTCTGGGCTCGCATCTAACCGTGTAACCTCTATTTGACAGTTCCTTTTTTAGGAATGTAGTGACACTATTATGTTGTTGTATTTTCGTGTCTCGAGTTGTATAGCACCTTTGGACAATATGATCCAAAGTCTCAGGTACACCACAGCCCGCTCTACATTCTCTGTCGATGCTATTCCTACCTCTTGTTGTTCGGGATTTGGTCGGTAATGCATTAATCCTTGTCTTAATACAATTAAGAAAGTCACGACCAAGGAGCAGCGATGTCGGTTCGTGTACCCAGCGGTGAGCCTGTTTACAACCAGCGGCCTCTCTAAGACCATGCCCATCCACTGAAGCACAGAGCTTTTGAAACCAGAAACCAGCGATTTGATCCGAAGTATTAAGAGTTACACCATTAGCCTGGAGCCTTACTTCAGTATTCCAGATCTCAGAAGCCAGAAATGTGTCTACTATATTCGCGTTGTTGACGCTGGGAAAGGTTAATGCCAAGAGACGTTGTCTTCGTAAATATGGGGCGTACCAGCGCACTGATGGTATACCTAGGCCTCCCTGCTGTACAGGAGTATGGAAAAACGCTGTAGGAATATCATTCGGGAGGTCTAACCACTTTCTAGCCGCTCTCCTGGTAAGTATATCAACCTTTCTCAGAGCGCCAATCATAACCTTGCCTAACGAAAGGCAGTGAAAATATTGCGGTAACAAAATAGTTCTTAAAGCATGTAGACGTTGCTGTGGTTTCAATGGGGCCTGCGATAACCTATTTAGCTTTGATTCTAAATCAACGGCAGGAGTTATCTTTGTTCGACCTTCAGGTGTAAAATTTATACCGAGGTATTTCCATTCGTCTGTTCGACTAAGGCAAGGTACACTTCGATTATTAACTTTGAATCTTTCTTGGGTAATGATGGTACGCTTCTGCTTAGGGTGTCCTTGTATACCTATTGTAAAGCATTTTGAAGGGTTGGGAGACATCCCACACGACAGCATAAATTTAACGGTTGTATTTATAATATTCTGTAAACCAATCGCTGTTGTGGCACATAACACCAGATCATCCGCGTAAGCCAAGGCGTTGATATTCTTGCTGCCGATTCTAACTCCCACCTCCTTCTGGAGCATGTCGAATAGCCTATCCATAACGATATTAAAAAGTATTGGGGATAACGGATTAAGAGAGTCATAGTTACTCCCGCCGTTGACCCGCGCTTACTTGAATTTCTTCACGTTGACATTCAGAGCACTATGCAGAAATCATATTGTGTCATCACCCGCTGGGGCCATCACAATGCTTTGTTTTAATTAGACAGTCGGATTAGACATCTTGCGATAGTTCCTTAAAATTTTAGCAAGAAAGTTCCACAATTGGTTAAGTAAGCTACTATCCGGGGAACAAGATCCAAAGATCTTTATTTATCCAGAACGAGTACATAAACCATGTTATTGCTTCCCAATCAAGCCCGACTATCTCAATCTTCAGAGCCAATCCTTATCCCGAAGTTACGGATCTAATTTGCCGACTTCCCTTACCTACATTATTCTATCGACTAGAGACTCTTCACCTTGGAGACCAGCTGCGGATATCGGTACGGCCTGTTGAGAAGTTTGCGTGACCCCACCATAAATTTTCAAGGTCCGAGGAGAAAATACCGACACAACAGTAAATGTCATGCTCTTCTAGTCCATCTACCATATCTCTCTTCGAAAGACTTCCATGGTAGTACGACTATAAAACAGAAAAGAAAACTCTTCCGATACCTCTCGACGGCTTCTTTATGGTCGTTTCTGTTGCCAGGATGAGCATAAAGCCCATTTTTAATAACAAACGGATACTCAACAGGTTACGTAATTGGAACCGTATTCCCTTTCGTTCAAATATAATCAAGTGTTTAAATCTTAAATATATACATATATATATATATATATATATATATATATATATATATATATATATATATATATATATATATATATATATATATATATATATATATATATATATATATATATATATATATATATATATATATATATATATATATATATATATATATATATATATATATATATATATATATATATATATATATATATATATATATATATATATATATATATATATATATATATATATATATATATATATATATATATATATATATATATATATATATATATATATATATATATATATATATATATATATATATATATATATATATATATATATATATATATATATATATATATATATATATATATATATATATATATATATATATATATATATATATATATATATATATATATATATATATATATATATATATATATATATATATATATATATATATATATATATATATATATATATATATATATATATATATATATATATATATATATATATATATATATATATATATATATATATATATATATATATATATATATATATATATATATATATATATATATATATATATATATATATATATATATATATATATATATATATATATATATATATATATATATATATATATATATATATATATATATATATATATATATATATATATATATATATATATATATATATATATATATATATATATATATATATATATATATATATATATATATATATATATATATATATATATATATATATATATATATATATATATATATATATATATATATATATATATAATATATATATATATATATATATATATATATATATATATATATATATATATATATATATATATATATATATATATATATATATATATATATATATATATATATATATATATATATATATATATATATATATATATATATATATATATATATATATATATATATATAATATATATATATATATATATATATATATATATATATATATATATATATATATATATATATATATATATATATATATATATATATATATATATATATATATATATATATATATATATATATATATATATATATATATATATATATATATATATATATATATATATATATATATATATATATATATATATATATATATATATATATATATATATATATATATATATATATATATATATATATATATATATATATATATATATATATATATATATATATATATATATATATATATATATATATATATATATATATATATATATATATATATATATATATATATATATATATATATATATATATATATATATATATATATATATATATATATATATATATATATATATATATATATATATATATATATATATATATATATATATATATATATATATATATATATATATATATATATATATATATATATATATATATATATATATATATATATATATATATATATATATATATATATATATATATATATATATATATATATATATATATATATATATATATATATATATATATATATATATATATATATATATATATATATATATATATATATATATATATATATATATATATTCATTATAACTTGAAAATTTTCAGCTTTCGCCTTGAACTTAGGACCGACTAACTCGTGATCAACCACTGTTCACACGAAACCCTTCTCCACTTCAGTCCTCCAAGGTCTCATTCGATTATTTGCTACTACCACCAAGATCTGTACCAATGGCGGCTCCATGCAGGCTCACGCCAAACACTTCTAAGCACACCATTGTACCCTCCTACTCACTAAAGTTTCAAAATTTATAATTCAATCGAAATTGAATATAAATCATTTACTTTAGCGGTAATGTATAGGTATACAACTTAAGCGCCATCCATTTTAAGGGCTAGTTGCTTCGGCATGTGAGTTGTTACACACTCCTTAGCGGATTACGACTTCCATGTCCACCGTCATGCTGTTTTTAGCAACTAACGCCTTTCATGGTATCTGCATGAGTTGTTAATTTGGGCACCGTAACATAACGTTTGGTTCATCCCACAGCGCCAGTTCTGCTTACCAAAAGTGGCCCACTGGGCGCAATATATCATAGCCTCTACCTTCATATCAAGAAAGGTGAGGTTCTTACCCATTTAAAGTTTGAGAATAGGTTAAGATCGTTTCGATCCTAAGGCCTCTAATCATTCGCTTTACCAGATAGGAATATTTTATATAATAATTAAATGCACCAGCTATCCTGAGAGAAACTTCGGAGGGAACCAGCTACTAGATGGTTCGATGAGTCTTACGCAGCTATACTCAATTCTGACAATCGATTTGCACGTCAGAACTGTTTCGGTCTTCCATCAGGGTTTCCCCTGACTTCAACCTGATCAAGTATAGATCACCATCTTTCGGGTCACAGCATAAATGCTGAAGGTACGCTCTAGTTAGAGGTATAAATAATATAAATATTATTATACATAACTGTATAGAACGCCCCGGGATTGAATTATTAATCTATAAATAGATTAAAAACTAATCCCATTTAAATAACATTTAAGTTAATTATGCCTTTGGGTTTAATAAACATAAATCCCAATGACTTGCACATATGTTAGACTCCTTGGTCCGTGTTTCAAGACGGGTCCCGAAGGTATCCTGAATCTATCGCATTGTTAATCGTATGAGTGCATGTAAAATATGCATAAGTAAATAAATACTCATGCCATTACAAAATTCATTTATGAATTTAAGCACTATACATATTATTCCAACTATCAACACTTTATCAAATCATAAGAATTTATTCGACATTAATACACAAAACAGTATATTAATTTGAATAAACATTAATCTTAATGATTCTATGATAAATATATATTTGTGTTAATAGATTACAATGTCCAAATATAGAAAAAATGCACACTATTCATATAATATGTTTAAAATATTATATTCATAATGTTGTATTTTCTATAATGGATATTCAGGTTCATCGGGCTTAACCTCTAAGCAGTTTCACGTACTATTTAACTCTCTATTCAGAGTTCTTTTCAACTTTCCCTCACGGTACTTGTTTACTATCGGTCTCATGGTTATATTTAGCTTTAGATGGAGTTTACCACCCACTTAGTGCTGCACTATCAAGCAACACGACTCTTTGGAATCATCTTCCAGTAATCATTAACGTTATACGGGCCTAGCACCCTCTATGGGTAAATGGCCTCATTTAAGAAGGACTTAAACCGTTAATTTCTCATACTAGATTATAGATGTTCCATACACTGCATCTCATATTTGTCCCAAAGACAAAATGACTTAGTGATGAACTGTTTTCTTTTCGCTCGCCGCTACTAAGAAAATCCTTGTTAGTTTCTTTTCCTCCCCTAATTAATATGCTTAAATTCAGGGGGTAGTCCCATATGAGTTGAGGTTGTATAAGAATTATTTTCCTATAAAGGAAACATTTTAAACCTTCAGAATTAATAATTCATTATAATTGTATTGTTATATATAAATAAGAGGCAATTCTAGAAAAAAATTTATTTCTTTATGCTAGACATTCCTCAATATTTATATAAACTTATAAATATCAATCTGAGGTTAATTATTCATATATATATATATATATATATATATATATATATATATATATATATATATATATATATATATATATATATATATATATATATATATATATATATATATATATATATATATATATATATATATATATATATATATATATATATATATATATATATATATATATATATATATATATATATATATATATATATATATATATATATATATATATATATATATATATATATATATATATATATATATATATATATATATATATATATATATATATATATATATATATATATATATATATATATATATATATATATATATATATATATATATATATATATATATATATATATATATATATATATATATATATATATATATATATATATATATATATATATATATATATATATATATATATATATATATATATATATATATATATATATATATATATATATATATATATATATATATATATATATATATATATATATATATATATATATATATATATATATATATATATATATATATATATATATATATATATATATATATATATATATATATATATATATATATATATATATATATATATATATATATATATATATATATATATATATATATATATATATATATATATATATATATATATATATATATATATATATATATATATATATATATATATATATATATATATATATATATATATATATATATATATATATATATATATATATATATATATATATATATATATATATATATATATATATATATATATATATATATATATATATATATATATATATATATATATATATATATATATATATATATATATATATATATATTATATATATATATATATATATATATATATATATATATATATATATATATATATATATATATATATATATATATATATATATATATATATATATATATATATATATATATATATATATATATATATATATATATATATATATATATATATATATATATATATATATATATATATATATATATATATATATATATATATATATATATATATATATATATATATATATTATATATATATATATATATATATATATATATATATATATATATTATATATATATATATATATATATATATATATATATATATATATATATATATATATATATATATATATATATATATATATATATATATATATATATATATATATATATATATATATATATATATATATAATATTATATATATATATATATATTATATATATATATATATATATATATATATATATATATATATATATATATATATATATATATATATATATATATATATATATATATATATATATATATATATATATATATTATATATAATATATATATATATATATATATATATATATATATATATATATATATATATATATTATATATATATATATATATATATATATATATATATATATATATATATATATATATATATATATATATATATATATATATATATATATATATATATATATATATATATATATATATATATATATATATATATATATATATATATATATATATATATATATATATAATGGATAAAAAATATATAAAAAATTGTATCCAATAATATAACATGTGCTTAAAGCATGTAACGAGTTTTCTTTTCCAGCTGGGGTAAGTTCAGCGGCCCCAGGGTCCATATCAGAAGGGCCTCGCAAACCTCCTGATTTCTTGCTTAAAATAGAATTAAACCTAGAACAGTTCGCACGACTGTTGAGTTACAACAGTCTATTCACTGGCTACCAAAGGTAGCTCAGCTCGGTCGATGATGCAGTTGATACTTAATAAATATTACAAATTATCATAAAGGCAAAGTACCTTGCAACTGAAGGTTGCTCACAAATGAATAGCAGGCCAATTGCCTGACAGAAGAAAAAGCTCTTTACAAATTCCAAGACTGGCCAAATGCCAGAGAGCTGAAGGCTGCGTACAATCTGTTGGTCAGGGGAAATGCCTAAAATACAAAGAGGCAGGTCTAATGCCTGACAGCAGAAGGCTGCTTACAAACTGGGGTGAAGGGTTTCCTAAAATATACGAGTGGGTTTATGCAAGTCTCAGGTTATGAGACTGCCACTAGAGTTGATTCACTGGAGGCCAGTATGGCAACCAGGACGGCGAATTTGAGGGCTGGAGGCTAGTAGAAAAATGACATAGCCACCAGCAGCCAAGCAGAACTAGAGCAGAGCTCCTTTGCTGAAAGCCAGTAGAAAAATGACTTGGCAATCAGAAAAAAAAGTAGACTAGAGCGAAGCTCCTTTGCTGAAAGCCAGTAGAAAAATGACTTGGCAATCAGAAAAAATACAACCAGAGTACCTTCCTTTGCTGAATGCCAGTAGAAAAATGACTTGGCAATCAAAAAAGAGAAAAAAAAACAATGTATTAAGGTGGAACTCCTTTAGCAGCAACCAGTCGAAAAATGACGTGGGAGCAAATCAGAACTGAAGCAAATTCAGGCTTAGACAGGAGTTGTTCACTTGACGGCCAGTCGAAAAATGACGTGGTAGCCAGTCCACAACTAAAGTTAAAACTTGACGCTTAAATTCCAAGGTAATAATTTAACCTTGCGGAGCTCCATTGTATTGAGTCAACGGTGTGCTTATGTGCATATATCTTCTTAAACACCATGTGAATTATAAGCTGTGGTGGTTGGCAAAAGCTAAATAGTTTCAGTTTCCTATTTTAGTTTTGTGATGTCACTACACACACGTTTGTGATAAATCGTGACATCACTTTTCGGTGTGGCCGTCTTTTGTCTGCCGGTTTGTCGTTATGTCCGTCAACTTAATTTTAATTATGAAAAAATGTTTGTTTAGTTCGAAGTTCGAACCGTCGTACTTTCGCACCTGAGCGTGCGATGTCATACGCTATGCTATTTACTGTCGGTAGTTACTCTTATCTATAGTTGAGTTTTTAGCAGACTACTCTGCTAAGCACATTGTAACAATTGTGGTTGTTACAGTCTACCTCTGCTTCGGGTAAGGAAAGCGGAAAAGAGCAAGCTGTGCTCAAGTAATTTAAATTTCATGTTCGGTAGTGGGAGCTTGAGTAGCTCAGGATAAATCAATATAAAAAAATAATATAAAATTAATTAGGTAATATAAATAAAATTAATAATATAAAATTAATAAGTAGCTTCAAGTTAATTCAGGAATATAAAATTACTTAACGGTAGCTTAAAGTAGTTAAAGTTGGGTTTTTTTAGAAGCAAGTAGCTTAATTCAAGTAGGTAATTCAATTTTTTTTTGGTAAATAATTTAAATCAAAGTTATAATTTAATTATAATATAATTTAGTTTACGGTGGTTCTGGCGATCGGTTGTCATTAATGGGAATGACGCGTGATGTTTCGCACGTTGTAATTTCTCGCCGTCGTTTGATGTGCCGCGGTACCAACTGTATTTCGACGAATTCTTTGCGGCGTATTCTGCTGATGAAGTTGGAGGTGGTTCGGACGGTGTTGGTGCGGGTTTGGTAGCTGGCGATTTTCTGGCTGGTATGACTACTCGTCTTCAATGCTACGCTGCTGGGCTTTTGCTTTCAGCACAGCATTGTTACGTCTCAATAAAGGCGATGCGATCCGTCTTACGGGTGCTGGGTTGATGACGGGCTTTAGCTCGCGGCGGATTGCGGGCCCCGTTTCCCCATGTACCATTCTTATAACTCTCGCCTTAGTGCGGCGTGCGGTGCCGACCCGTGTTTGTCGAGGAGGTCGGTATTTTTTCGGTGGTGATGTGCTTTCGCGAACTTGTGGTGATAGTCTTTCCTTTTTTTGTCGGTCTCGCTTTATCCTTGCGTTTGATGAAAACCTGTTGAGTGGTGTCGGGCATTGAGGCATTTGAACCAGTGTAATCCTTGACATCCTGTATGTGCATCTTCCACGTCTTGCTTGGTGAGTCAAGAGATGCGGAAAATTCGATTGGCCAACCTGTGGAGTAAGGGCTTGTCCGGCAATGCTGAGTCGGCAGTTGAGCTTCGGTAGTAGGTCCATGCCGATTACAAGATCTTCCTGTAAGCCTGGTAGGAAGTACAGGGGATGCCGCACTTTCATGGCGCCAATCTGTATAGTCACGATGTAGCTCTGTGTTATGGTAATCAGCTTATTGTTCGCCAACGCAAGCTCCTTATTTTGTTTGATCACCGGACCGTCCTGTCGTACTACATTTTTGAAGTCGTTGCTGATGAACGTCAGTGAGGCCCCCGTATCAATGGTGGCCCTCAGTGGTCGGTTGTTGCAGATTAACTGGACGCGGTACATGTCGTAACCGCTGGTGTTACTCCGCCGGTAGGTTGAGTCATCGGCCGGTGTGTTGCGACACTGGCAATCGCGAGTCATAATTCCCGCTTCTCCGCAAAACGAGCAGAACAAAATTCTTGTTCCTGTGCAATTATTTCTGGTGTGTCCTGGCTGTTTGTATCTCCAACAATGTGTTTCTCGTGAGTAGGGTGTTTTGGCTACCCAGTTCGAGACATGTGGACGGGATTGTGTCCTGGCTTCCTCGCCACGGATGTGCTCGTATTCGTCGGTTTGTGCCATTAGTGTGTCGAGATTGTTGAAATCGCCACGCCGGATATAAAGGCGATATTCGGGACGCAAACCTTCGTATATTCTATCTACGAAGTTTTCGTGTTTCAACCGTGGGTGTTGACGTATCATGGCTGTCATGCCCATTATGTAATCTTTGGCTCGTTCCCTGACGCCCTGTCGCCGTCGGATTATGTCTTCTTCCAAGCGTTGAAGGTGACGTGGTGGAAGGAAAAATTGGCATGCGGCTTCCTTGAATTGGGCCCACGACGCAACCCCTCCTCGCTTGTAGCGCCACCAGTCTCTGGCGCGTTCTTTAAGCAATTCATTGAGTGGTAGTAAGAGCTGGTCGTGCGGTATGCAGTAGCAGTCGGCCAGTTCCTCAATATTTTCTATGAAATCTAGAATTGAGCGAGTGCCGTTGAAATGAACATTCCATTTGCGTACGGTGTTCATTAAGTCGGGTATTACCGGTACATTTGCTGTAGTGATTGTTTCTGTTGTCATTTTTAAGGGTATAGCAGCGGCTGGTGTAGAGTGTACTATTGATGCGGTAGTTTGCGGTACGGTAATGCTCATGGCTGGTGTCGGGCTTGATGAGCGTGTTGATATTTTCTTTTCCTTTCGTGACTTCAGGAAGTTACTCAAACGCTGTCGCATCTCTCGCACGCCGCCGTCTGTCGATAGACAGAGCAACTCCATTTGTGTTTCTAGCTCCTCTTTCTTTAATTTGTAAATGAAACTTAATTGTTGTGGTAAGGTTTCTTCCTTGTTCGTGTCTTCTATGTTAGAACCGCCCTGTGTTAAAGGCGGTCCCTGCTCGGGCGCCATTTGTAACGAGTTTTCTTTTCCAGCTGGGGTAAGTTCAGCGGCCCCAGGGTCCATATCAGAAAGGCCTCGCAAACCTCCTGATTTCTTGCTTAAAATAGAATTAAACCTAGAACGGTTCGCACGACTGTTGAGTTACAACAGTCTATTCACTGGCTACCAAAGGTAGCTCAGCTCGGTCGATGATGCAGTTGATACTTAATAAATATTACAAATTATCATAAAGGCAAAGTACCTTGCAACTGAAGGTTGCT